>OY725191.1:8210295-8505295 GCA_963241965.1 Tortrix viridana
TTTAAGAGGATATAGGTACCAGGCAACGATATACATAATAAATACTTAAATATATAGAAAACATCCATGACTCAGGAACAAATACTCGCGCTCATCACACAAATATTTGTTCATACCGGGATTTGAACCCGGGACCAATAGCTTCGTAAGGGGTACACTACATAACTCCGAAGAGTCATAATTCCGAATTGATTGAAATCCCGAAATTTCATAATTCCGAATGCAATTTTTTTAATGAAGACTTTATTTTTTGATATCGCACTTAAATTAAACCTAACCTAACCTACTCATAGCGATTCAAATATGTTTTTAATTTTAACTAGCTCTAGCATAACATAGATTACGGAAAAATGAAAATTCAGACAAATGAATATTCGGAAAAAAATATTTTGGAATATTTGGGTGTTCCCCTTCGTAAGCAGGGTCACTGCCAACTAGGCTAACCGCGTCGTCAAATTGTCACCTGATATTTATAGTTATTATTACTTGTTTATTTTAACCAAGAGCGCACGAACGCGAGCGAACTGCATTTTTTTTTTTTTTTTTTTTTTTTAATAGCCTGTTTGAGTGTCCCACTGCTGGGCAAAGGCCTCTCCTCTTGATCTCCATGACTCCCTATTCGGTGCTTCTTCCGGCCAGTTCCCAAGAAATGCGTCGAACTGCATTTAATATTTTTAATTGGGTCAAATTCAAAAAGCATTTTAGGAAAAATTACCACTGTAAAAAAAGGGAATTTGGCTATTTTTACGAAGTTTTGGAACTGTTGAACTGCACGTTCCTCGGTCGTGACACGTAAACATGTTTTTTATACTTAAGCCGCTTCTATATTTATGTCTTTGTACAGTACGATAGCTCTTGAAACGACTTTCGGGTTTGTACTTCTCTTTCACTCGCACTCATTCTTAAATGCGACTCTAACCGAATTTATCCGAACCCGAAAGACATAAAGAGCTGCACTGAACTACGTAGGTAGATATAGAGCAAATAGACCTGCGGGCTCAAAGATCCTCTGCGTATAAAGATACTTGCGCACAAATAATCGTAATAGTGATAATATTGACGTGCAAACATGTCTGTTTGTCTTCTAAGGTATACATACATCCTTCAACGCAAGGTCTCCTGGGTCACGTTACGTTGTTGCCAATCATTTTATAAGTTACGGAGTTGTCTTAGAGTATTATATAAAACTCTGTAAAGGAATATCTCTAGGAAAGGCAAATTTAAAATTATTATTAAGTATTTATTGTGATTACTTTAAAATTCTTTTTTTAGTATTTATTGAGAGAGTGTATTGTATTAGCCCTAACACATCGTTAATTATCATTTGTCCTAAAGCCATTTTCACCAGAATGATTTAACGTTTCATTATAGCCCTTATAACACAACCCTTACTAGGTATTTTTACAAAACCCAAGAAGCTGTCTGACCCATCCCGCGATAAATTCCTGAAGATCTCAATAAACATTACAACTAAATATACTTCTATAAAAAAGTATTTCATTTTTACAGGACAACTTTAAAAATGGCAGAAATTTCGTATGACCACCCACTTTTGCTGCTAAATGAGAAGCAAGTGCTTAAAATACGTGAAGATAGCGAAGTGAGCGAGGCAAGACTTCGGGAGGCCACGGCAGCGGTCTTGGACTGGTGTTTCAAGGAAGAACATATGCAGGCAGCAGCGCCTTATATAGGTAAAATTAATAATCAGATTAATAAAAAAATCAACATCTATATCGGTACCCGTAGCATGAAACAATGGTGGGGTCTGCGTATAGTGGTTAGCATTAATCGGGCACGGCCTAAAGCCAATGGCAGTGGATCAACGCAACCAGTTCACGTAGATGCGTTACCTACTTTAGGTTCGTACTTAGGGTACAGTACCTACTCGTATATCGTCAGGTATGCGGGCGATTCTTCGGCGTTTTAACCGCCGTCATTGTCGTCTTCGCATATATTGACGAAAATAACGATTACTATCAACAATTACCGATGTAAATAGAAGAAGCACCGGGAGTAGTTCTCATTGCATTCAAAATTAAAATAAACTGACGTCGCCTAGTACATGTAAGATTTCAGTTCTAGGGCGAGGCCTCGTGGATTGACTACCTGTGGCAACTTTGCCTAGCTGTGGTAGTTCCCCCGTCGCAATAACTCACACATGCATCGAAATAATAAACTGATTATTGTTGGATACTTTAAATAAAACCCAGGCAAATTGTTTTCAATCCCAATAATATCATAGATAGTTGCGATCCATTTGCGAGTTTTTGCGACGGGGTAATTACCACGGTTAGGCAAAGTTGCCACAGTTGACGTACCTACTAAAGATACATTATTAACCATATTTTTTATGTAATTTCAGCAAAAACTAGATTGATAGAGAGACGGCTGCTCCTCTCTAAAGGTTCTGTAGAAGAAGCCAAGAAGCGAACCGAAATGCTGTTGACGTCCAGGGGTCTGATGCCAGAACTTTGCCTTAACCGAAGCATGGACGAGTTCAAAGTTGTCCAGACTACTCTGTAAGTAAAACAAGCTTTATAAGAAACCTCATGTCCTTTCTCTGGGATTCAAGCTCATTACATCAATGCAAAATACATGAAAATCGGTTTAACTGTACAAAATACCTATTTACAAATAAACAGTTATATACAAATTTAATTTTTGTAATAATACTAAACATTTTTTAGGTGTGTTATGCTTACTGATGATTGTATTATTTAATTGTGTCGTAAGCATCTGTAATCGCTGAAATAATAAACATTTAAATTAATAATGGCGTTTTTAATAAATTCTATCAGTTAATACGAAACCTCAGTTGAATACTCTTTTAACAAAAGCCAAATAGTAAAGGGCGTTTTTCAAACAAAGTATTATGCAGTTAAGGACTAAAATTATAATTGTAATTGTTTCCATTATGTCACGAAAATTAACTATATTGCTATATGACAAATGGTATCTCAGACAAAACTTCTGTAGCAAGTGCAGCCATATTTATTAACGGGCAAAGAATCTGCTTCGATTATTGAATTTAAGTAACACCTATTGGCGTATGAGGGCGGTATATAAACTAATTTTAGGGTCTCCCTCTAGTCGCATACGTACTATTGGCATAATTTTGATTGGAATAACCCGTTATGGGCCTACCACACGCACAAGCTTCACCACAGTTTTGCCTGCGCAGGCCGGTTTGTACACGGAACACGGAGCGTGTAGTTGGTAAAACTGTAAGACACGAAGTGTTCAGTTTTAGCTTGCGCAGGCAAAACTGTGGTGAAGCTTGTGCGTGTGGTAGGCCTATTACGCATATACTTGTTGCTCATAAAAGTCTTTTATCATAAATGATCCTGCGCATAATACTTTCATTATCATAATTGTACTGCCTATATGTCATATTTTTTGAAATCTAATTTAATGTTTATTGTCAGAATTTTTTTAGTCATAATATTGAAGATCATAATGTTTTTAGTCATAAGAATTGCAATGCATAAATTATGACAATAGACATAAAGTTGAAATTGGCCTAATTTAGCAAATTAAAAAATATATACCACTCCGGTAAGATCTTGATTTTCTACAATTACGGACGTTATTATGGTTTGTTTCAGAAATTACGTCACATTGCCGAAATTATGCCCGAGCGATCTATCGAGGGTTATCATCGCACAGTTCAAGGATAACATGGATGAATTTACCCTCTTAGGATACTTGAGATACGCATTTTATGTAAGTTTCAAGGATCCCTACTAATATTATAAAATTTTACTGTACATTGACGCAACCGCGCATTGTGAATTTGAGTGACGAACGCGCCTTCGCGGATTTAACACGTCTTCGAGGTTTTTGGGTTTTTGGATTTAGCTTTGGAACCTCGAATACCGATGCCCTTTCGACTTTTTAAGTTACACTTAGAGCCAATTTTTCAATCCCTATAGATATCGTATCTGTCAGGTAAATTTTAGCTATGTCTTTTTCTTTCGACAGACAAAAAAAAGGAAAGTGATAACTAACTCGCCATAAACTTTCCGTTTCTGGTCGATAAAATATAGTTATTAAATTGATAAAAACCCCGACATAATTGGGAACCCTATCAATATATATTATAACCTAATTAAGTCACCTTTTACAAAAAACAACTAAATCAAAATCAGTTCATCCATTTGGGAGCTACGATGCCACAGACAGATACACACGTTAAACTTTTAAACCTCATCTGTTTAGCTTCGGGGGGTTAAAAACTTGTGATCCCTTTTTAACCCTTTGACCGCCGTAGTCTGATATACAAGACACCACACCATAGCTAATGTCAACCTTCCTCAAATAGACCTAAGTGTATTTGAGGAAGGTTGACATTAGCTATGGTGTGGTGTCTTGTATATCAGACTACGGCGGTCAAAGGGTTACATGGTTGACCATGACGGCTATAGCCGTCAATGGCGTTGAATAATTATAATAATCCAGCCTATATGCGTCCCACTGCTGGGCACAGGCCTCCACTCACAATGAGAGGGTTTGGGCTATAGTTCCCACGCGGGCCCAGTGCGGATTGGGAAAACTTCACACACACCGTCAAATTGCTTGGCAGGTGTGTGCAGGTTTCCTCACGATGTTTTCCTTCACCGAAAAGCTCATGGTAAATTTACAAATTATATTTCGCACATAAATTCAGAAAAACTAAGAGTTGCGAGCCCGGGTTCGAACCCACGACCCTCTGCTGAAGAATCGGCAGGTCAAACCATTAGGCTACCACGGCTTTTTTTATGGCGTTGAAAAGGTTTAAAAGTATTATTTTTGCAGGTCGGAGAGTACAGGCTGTACGAGGACTACTGCGTATCAGAGAGATACGTCCTCGATCTCAAACACACCAACTTTAGTTTCATTGCCAAGTTTAACCCTATACTGATGAAAAAAGCTGAAATTCTGGCTCAGGTAACCACACTATGTCCAAAGCAATAATAAAACCAATCTAAAACTGTGTTTCCACCAGATTTTGGAAACTGAGGATTGATCGAGAAAAATGTAGCAATAGGATAGCTCCACTGTTAGGCGTAGGAAAGTAATGTTATCCTATATACACTATGACTGCCTGTTAACACGATTTTTAAAGAAAACCTTTATTTAATCATTTATTTATTTACTTTATTTCATAATTATTGGTACTGTTATTTTGCGCTACCAAATACTTAACGTATATTTTTGATAGCAGATAATAGCGGTACCGTTTAAGATATCAAAATGTAAAGGTACGACATACCGCTAACTGATTTAACCGATATTTTTTCGGTTATTCAAGCCCTGACTTGAGCGCCCAGTGTCAACCTGATCAACAGCACCGTTTTTAGCTTTTTGTACATTTTGCGTATTGTACATTTTGCGAGTAGTGTACATTTACCGTTTTGTACATTTTGCGAATGTACTTTTTGCTTTTTGTACGTTCCGCGTGTTTCACAATATGCGTTGTGTACAACATGCGTATTGTAAATTTTGCCATTGGTTACATTTTGCGTTTAGTGTACATTTTGCGTTTTGTGCATTTTGCTCCGAAGCGTGATTTTTTACTAAAATAAGTTTTTCTCAAAAACTAGTCATGATTTAATTGCTCCGCGAGAATTTTTATACATCCATAACACGAGACTAAAAAGCCATAAGTACACTCGAACTACAGCTACACTCGCTTCACTCGGGTGACCGCACAATTATAGACTAATGTTAATTCCTTGATAAACATTAGATTGTTTATGTATTATAATTTCTTCCTTGTGTATCTATTTGGTGTGGATAAAAATAATAAGTAACGCAAGTTGATTTTTCAGTTGGTATAAACAATTTAAGGCATAACGTTTTTCAGGACGGCTATGGCACCAAAGTAAAGGGCATACACATACTAAACGCCCCTTCTTTCGTGGACAAGTTCGTGTTTGTCCTAAAACAAGCCCTGAAACCGAAGGTGGCCTCCAGGTTACACGTGCACAGCAGCTACGAAGACTTCCACAAGCATGTCCCAAAGGAAATCTTGCCAAAGGACTACGGTGGTGATGAAAAGTCTTGTGACGAATTAACAGGTATAATAAAACAATCTGCCCCCGTATTACCGCTTTCATCGCGGTGGATAATCGTGGATAAAGCATCTGTCACTCCTGCACTTACTGAGTCTGTAGCCAAGTGTCACACGCTCCGTAGCGTGTCTGTTCGTTTCGTCTCTAGTCCAACCGCGTCATTGGTAGACCACCTGACTTTTCGTCTCACGGGATCTATCAGTGACGCGATTGGTTTAAAACGAAACGAACAGAAACGCTACGGAGCGTGTGACACTTGGCTAGGGCCTCTGGGCCCTTAGTCAAGATGCATTACGCTAACTAGCGTTTCTATTAGTTTCTTTTTTAAACCAATTGCGTCACTGGTAGATCACGTCATACAGAGAGTCACGTGATCTACCAGTGACGCGATTGGTTTAAAAACGAAACGAATAGAAACGCTAGTTAGCGATGGGCATCTTGGCTAAGGGCTCTGGTCAGAATGTGACAGATGTTTTACGCCACGCTTATCCATATCGATAAACTCGACCGTCCGACCGAGCCCCGCAGCACATCGACTATGGAAGTATCAATTAAGGTAAAGGACACTACTACCTTCCTTGTCCTTTACCTTATGATACTTCTATAGTCAACATACACATCAAGCTAAATACCTTTAACTTTGCGTGTCACACACGCATACGGTACATGTACATGTACCTATGGATGCCAATGGCACTCAATAGTAACGGAAGCTTTTTTATATGGCATTTAGAAGACAAACACAGGCCACCAGAGCCCTTAGCCAATAGATGCCCATCGCTAACTAACGTTACTATCCGTTTCTTTTTTAAACCAATCGCGTCATTGGTAGATCACGTCATACGGAGAGTCACGTGATCTACCAGTGACGCAATTGGTTTAAATACGAAACGAATAGTAACGCTAGTTATCGATGGGTATCTTGGCTAAGGGCTCAGGGCGGCTAGCACAAGTTGCCCGCGACTCGTTTGGCGCTAGGTAATCCCTCTCTACCTAGTTTGTAACGAAAGAGACGCACTGAGGACGCACACAAGTGAGGAAATACAACTTGTGCCAACTTTGAGAAATAAAATGGAATGCCCCTAGTCTAGTTATTCCGCAAAAGCAGCCACTCGTGCGCATACTAATATCCTCAGGACAGATGTTCACGAGAAAATCCTTAGAAAACGTCACTACAAGTTACCGCTCCCTCCATGTAGATCCGCTCTTGCTAGAAGATCACCGGCCTATTCACATTGCTGTATATACAACTACATCTGCAATTAGTGCAACATAAAACGTCTCGCAGTTCCCAATGCACTAAGAATAGTAAAAGGTGGTTAATCACACTGAGTTACAGTGAAACTGAAGACATTATAAAAGCCACTAAGATAAAATAAACCCCAACCCGTAAACAAATACAAAGTACACACCTACACACACGCACACTCACTCTCACACAAACACACGCGCACACACACGTACACAAACATACATGAACACACGAGCGCACACATACATGTATGAATTTGGTGTACCTATAGCTCGTATTTAATGTATAACTATTAAGAAATTATTACTCGTAGATTCTTAAGATAAAGTTCATATAATTGTTTCATTAGCTACTTAGTCAACCGCACTCGCAGACGGCCAAGATACAGGCTTAGCCTAGTTTGGTCTCTGACGGACAACTACGCCTATGTAAAATGTTGTTTTTTGTCTAATAAATTATTTTGTATTTGTATTTGTAAAAGAACTGCATCGTGTGTTTCAAATCTGCCTGAATCACTCAACATATTTAGCTTTTCTACTACACTTAAGTAAACGCTAATTAAACCTCAAATTAATTTCTTAACCATTGCCTTGCGTGACCAGAGATAAGGACGTAATAATATAGTCCCGTGGTCCAGGATGGTTTATTTCTCACGATATATTCCTTTGTCGATAAATAACTATAAGGTAATGTAAATGCATAGCAAAATCACTAAGAGTATATTTTGTTCAATATTTTAGGCGCTTGGAACGATCTACTGAGGACTGAAGACGTGCAGAGAAAAATTAAGGACTTGGACAACCTTGTGTCAGACGAGTCAAAAAGATCGACCGCGAGGTTCAACGAAGAATACCTCGGCATGCCCGGCTCTTTTCGGAAACTGGACGTGGACTAATTAAATAATTGTAGATAAATAAGTTAAGATGTTATAGGTAGGATGGTATAGGTACGTTATTAAATATGCTACAGAATAAAAATAAACTTGTTACATTCCAAAACTTATTGATTATTTATGTCATTCCGTATATTTGTGGCCGAGGTTGTCTTCCGCAAAAATAAAATGAATGACTATTGTACAATGGGAGGCGTTTATAAATTAATAAAAAAACTTGGATAACTTACGCAATTTACTATGAACTGCATAATCTGCGTATTCTTTACTTAGTTAAGTCATAATCATAACTTAAGATTTCCGTTCTTCTATGTTATTCTGTTAACACAAACGTCAACCAGTTCTACTCAGTCGATGAATAGCCGGCGAATTTACATCGTCCGTCAAAGTAGGTAAATGACATTCAACTGCCTACACTTTCATTTAGTCGCTGGTTTCACAGACGACCAGCTGTCAAACTAGCGACTAAATGAAAGTGCAGGCAGTTGAATGTCATTTACTCACCTTGACGGACGATGTAAATTCGCCGGATATTCATCGACTGAGTAGAACTGAATGACGTTGTTTTAACAGAATAATACAGCTTGTCCGCGGAGTGCCCGCCATTCTTCTTTATTTTTCGCCAGATTCTTGATTACTTATATAGGTATATATACCTTTATATATATATATACCTTTTCTTTCTCTTTTACTTGCTCGAAGTGACTTCGTCTGGGTCGCCCTCTGAACCTTAAATTACCTCTGAATTAAGTGTCCTACCATGTCGCCGCTTTTCTTTTACAATATTAATGACTTTTTTATTTTGTGAAGTAGGTAGAGAAAAAAACATTACTGTTAAGTATCAGGCTACTAACTAGCGAATTGTTAC
This sequence comes from Tortrix viridana, assembly GCA_963241965.1. Classification (NCBI taxonomy): domain Eukaryota; kingdom Metazoa; phylum Arthropoda; class Insecta; order Lepidoptera; family Tortricidae; genus Tortrix; species Tortrix viridana. The sequence continues at coordinate 8,219,361 of OY725191.1, forward strand.
TGCAACTGTTGCATGTGAAACTTACGGTATGCTGTCATTTTACCAAAAGACGTTTCCCAAACAGATTCATTTCACAAACATATCATTTGGCAAACCGCTTTTTTTCCAAAACTGTAAATATTTCAGGACTTATTTCAAGACTATCGTGTAGAACCCTATAGGTTAGGTTAGGTTAGTTTTATAAAAATACTGAAATGTTTACAGTTTCGGAAAGCGGTGATTTGCGAAATGATTATGTTTGTGAAATGAATCAGTATAAGAAATGGTTTTTGGTAAAACATTAGTGAACAGAAACTTTCGGACATAGCACGTGGTATGCGAGCTTGTTTTCAAAGACGAACTGTTACGTACCGAATGATGCGAACTAAAGGCGGCAAGCAAACAAAATGGTGTCTCGCGCGAGCTGTATTGCCAGAACAATCGGATGGCCACCTACAGATTTGGCGGAAAATGGAAACGTTTTTTTCTCAATTCTCTTTGTAGTAACAGCGGTAGAACTTTAAACAGAAACCAGCTAATAAGCTTCACAGCTATGAAAACCAAGGCACATAGAGGAAAGACAATTAATAAATAGTAAACATAATTAACATTTAAAAAAGCAATAATTTGTGTAAAACGAAGTCACACGCAATCCCACTAATATTTTACTAATATTATATATTATTGACCCATAGATAAATTATAGTCTGGAATAGTACATAGCCTACATTTTATCCCACAAAACTGGACAGTTCCCGAGGGAGCAGCGATAAACGACTCCTGCGCGGACGAAGTCGCGGGCAAAAAGTATTTGGTATAAAGATGGCGCGAGTCCCGGGGAAGGACAGGATACTTTTTATCCCGGGACACGCGATAAACGAGTTCTACGCGGACGGAGTCGTGGGCAAAAGCTAGTAAAACATAAAATAATAAGAGACATAGTCACATAGACAAATGCACATTTAAAAATATACACTTCTAAAATATCTGCTTGTCATATATAACTTATTTACGTTATGACACTTATGACCTGTCTCAACCTATTCATAATTTGCATCTTAACTTGATTGACAGACTTTATTAACTATAGGTATCGAAAATGTTAAAGTTAGTGTCTAAATAAATTTAAGCCTTAAATTGGCGGTGTACGTCACATCTAGACAGAGATACACGGCAGTGTGTCCGACAAGTTCGGAGAAAAATCCGGGCGACACAGTGGGTGGGGAACCCATCAAGGCCATATTACATTTCCCACCCTCAACTTTTTTCCTATTGCAGTTACAAAAAACCTGAGATTTTTTTATATATTATTAAAAGTGTTTGAAAAAATGACCTTCTGCTGGAGTTTCTTGCGACGTTTCTTCTCCGCAATGATGGTCTTGTCCGAAGCGCTGGTAGATTCACTCTATATTACCGACGTGTAAAAGAGCCCGTTTGTGGCCAATTTACTGAATAAATATTTTGATTTTGATTTTGAGTGCCTTAGAAGTACCTGCAGCTTGTTCGTTCCATGTGTAGTCAACCTTAGTACAGTTCGCCATCAAATATATCTGTACATATCAGAGTGGTCAAAAATATCTGAACATGCACTCTAACGCCTTGACAATAGAGTCGTGTTCAGATATTTGTGAGCACCTTGTTTGCTGCAATATATATGATGGCGACTGTACACGCGTGTGCGTGTGGTCACCGACAAATTTAATGTAGCGGTGGGCTTACACCACGTGGGACATAAAGGAGGAGGCACCATGGCGCCGGCGACATTGTGCTTGATGGTGAATGTAGTCCTCAGATCCAAAACCGACTGGAAAAGTGGCAGGAAAGACTGAAAATTAGCAAATCGAACATCTGTTTATCGACTTCGGTGGTTCATCTGGCTTTTCTCACTTAGCCTTAAATGGTAGATACTGACCAGTCCAACACTGCCCTGCTAAGGTAAAAGGCAGTATTTTATACAAAACTACTGTAGCAATTGCAACCTTATTACCCAGTAATGAGGTTGCAATTATTACAGTAGTTTTGTGTAAAATACTGCCTTTTACCTTAACAGGGCAGAACATACAATTGATCCAACATAACGGGAACATTGACAGGAACTTCAAGAGTAGAATAAATGCAGGATGGATGAAATGGCGACATATCTCATGCCCCTTAAGCTCAAGGGCAAAATCTATAACACTTAGTGTGGAGTTCACCAACATTTAAACAGGCGATTAGAGGTCTGACGGCTGTCAAAATGTATTGACTAGGATTAATATTAGGATTTAACAGTCCGTTAAATTGGTTGGTGAACTCCGACCTTACCCTTGTATCGGTTGTCATGTATGGATCTGAGTATTGTTGAGGAGTGATAGATTGGCGTGGTATGGAAATGTAATGTGGAGGAAGGACAGATAACCAAAAGATAAGGGAAGACCGAAAAGGTATGGATAGAGGAGAGTAGAAGGTAATAACAGTAAAAAAAAAAAAAAAAAATTACAGTTGTGCCAACCATACCTAGTGTGAGACAAGGGCAGGAGTATGATGATGCCAAGTTCTCATGTGCCACTAAAAGTAGTAATATCTAAAAAGATGCCAAGTTTGGTAGTAGACAATCGAACCAATTATTGTGTATTTTGAGTCCTAAGAGCGTTTACGCACTGCGTCCAATCTGAGTCCGAGAAATATCGATCCGAAGTAGCAGTAGTACTAGTTTTATGGTAGGTTGCGCACTAAATCTGAGTTCCGTCATCCGATTTCTCATACAAATAGTACTACTTCTACTCCGACCAACATTTTTCTCGGATTCGTATCGGACTCAGTGCGCAAACGCTCTAACTTGGCAGTGTTCTATAGAGTATTTTACAATATTACGTAACCAATTGTAAACTAGGTAGGTATCGAAGAAGCTGTAAAGTATAAAAAGACACATATATTATTTTTATTATTATTCGAATTCAAGACCTTCGTGGGTGCAAACAGTTTTTGCTGTAATATCTTCAAAATTTGCAATCTTGTTCGAGGAATGGTATGTAGTTTTCATTTTGGTAATTATTTATTAGCGAAAAATAATAAGTTGTGTATGTAGAGGTTTTTTGGACAAATCTATATAATATCTCTCAGTGAAACAGTATTAAGCTGGATTTACACCAAAACAATGTTTGTATAAAATGAAACGTTTATTTTATATTTTCATGATTACCCTAATTAAAGGAAGAAAATGCAAGTATTTATGTAAGTATGTAGACATCAAAAACAAATGTAAAACAGAAACCAAATTCTCATGTGACACATAAACTAGATTGTAGACATTCAAACCAATTTATTACGACTAATGTATTTTGAGCTTTAACATGCCACACGGAGAAAAAAATATTTTACAATATTACCAGATTTTATTGTAGTTATGATTCTGGTGTAGGAAAACAGATTTTAGCTATGGTTAACAGATTTTATTTTAATGACAACAAGTCATATTTTTGTTAATACTAAAATATTCTAGTTAAAATATTCTAGTACACAAAAACTTTGATATTGTAGTGGTTACTATCTAATAGTTACAGAGTAAAATATGCATTTAGCGTCCAACATATTTTGTATACTACACAAAATTTGTTTCCTACGATACTAGGTAAATGGTAATAGGTACTAGAAATTATGTTGTACAGAAGTTGAATTTTATATTGTGTAAAATGTGTGTATAGTCACATATAATACAATATTCTGTTACACGGAACTAGATTTTTTTCACCGTGCAGTTTTCTTAAAAACCTAACAGATTACATGATATTGTAACATACTGTAAAGAAAACTGTCAAGTTTTAGCCTCCCCGTAGACTGCAGACTATTTAGAACTTGTGCATACTGGAAGCGTTTCGGTCCTTCAGTACACGAAATGAGATCGCATGCGTTCAAACTGCATAGTTAGATCGAATAGGATAACCGGAAAGCTCTTAGTCGGCCGATTGTGTTTTGTCTCAACAATCTTTATGAAAATAGATAAGGAGCACCGTATTAATCGCCCGTTAGAAAGTCGGCAGTGTGCGGTGTGGGTAAGAAGAAAGAGTTATACAAGGTGGGCCAAAAGAAATCACCCTATTGGAAGATGCTCTCATTTTTGCAAATTCGCCAATGTCAAATCTGTTTTGACATTTGTGGACTTGACAGATGCAAAATACAAGTGAACAAGCCATGGAGCGATACACTCCCCAAGAACGCGGAATAATCGTGTCTATTTTTTGCGTAACAATTCAAAAAAAGAGAGTCAAACAACATCGGATGACTTCTTTTGGCCCACCTTGTAGAAACTAAGTGGAATAGAGGCCTATAAAGCTGAAAAACGTACTTTTAAAGACTCGGGAACAAAACTCGCGCTCATACATAAATATGTGCTCATATCGGGAGTCGTATTCATGCACACATATTGTAAAATACAATTTCAGGTTAAAATGGCTGATGAACTGGAAAAGTCCTTGCTACAAGTCAGTGAAAATGAATTTCAACAAATGTTTAAAATGCACAACTTGACCCTTCAACAAGTGAAAGAGGCCCGTGAAGCTGTCCTTGAATATTGTTTGAAACAGGAACACCTAAAGGATGCCGTACCGTATTTAGGTATTTTTTTGTTCAAGCTATTTTATAAGTATCGATGGTCATGATGATGCCATCATGCCGTTTTGACAACAGCGACACTTCACAACCTCCCAAAAAGGTGCAGAGCCAGATTGCGCAGCTCTCTGATGTGCTCTCAGTGGCTTGCGTAGCCACTCTTTGCAGTGAGACCATTGCTGTAAATATCTATAGGGTGTGACTGCTGTGGGTCTTGAGGTCGTCCCTTTTCTTATTCAGCTCAGCAACGTCGTTATTTTTTTTGGGAATAAGGTTTCGCCAAATCTTCCCATTAAGAGGGCTTAATTTGGAATCTTATTGGATGTCTTTTCACACATCCTTATTCCCCTTCCTTATATCCTTATACCTCAAATATTGGCCATATTAAGTATTTATAGAAAAAGCATTAATAGATGCCGTGTCGTTAAATTAAATAAATAAAATGAAATATCAACAGGGCAAAAAACACACGCGCAGTGACCTAGCGCCGAACTAAACTGTTTATAATGACTAGACACCCAACTCAAAGTCACACTTTACGAACCGTTAAAGTTAGCCTGTTGATTTTTTTACAAAATATGTGATATAACGGCGGATTTCCTAACAAACAATAAAAAAGTCAAAAAGTCAAAAATAATACAAATAATAAAAACGTATGTTTTTTCCAACGTTTTTTTTTTGTATTTGTTCTATTATAAAATCGGTAATACATACTAGCATTATATTTAGTATGATTATAGAACAAACCCTATAGAAAAACGACAAATACTAAAAACCGGTCAAATGTAGTGTACGGAACCTTCGGTGCGCGAGTCTGACTCGCACTTGAAGAAGGAGGGTAGTGTTTTAGACCTTTAGACCTTTACTAATGCACGAGGGCCGGTTAGAAAGGTTTTAGCTATGTCGACATTTATTGAAATGTATTAATACTGTTGATATACATTTAACGCAAATTCCAATATAAACATTGTACCCAAAAATCATAGATATAAATTACTTCGTTTTTGTTTACGATTTTTTTATCACGAGACGTGTTAACGCAATGAAAAAACTGCAAGCGACGTATTCCTGCGCTAGTTTTTTTGCTATAATGAATACTGTCTCAAAAATACTAACCTTTTAATTTTTTCCAATATAAATATAACACAACGTGTGGTTTATCAGTCCTATTTTAAACCATAATATATGATTCCTTAAACATTCGATATTACAATTTGGAGTAAACATGCCTTGAAGGCATGTCTGCTCAAATATAGTAAAAATACTGACGATTCCATCACGAGTAATACCTATCATCAGAATCGGATGACCCTTTAAATTTTAGTCAGGTTTTTAATACCAAAAAAGCTGATCTTCCCACCTAAAATTAAAAATTCATAGAAAACAACTCTCTGTGAAAATTAAATTTCAAAAAATATGGAAACTTTTTTACCGTTATTTTTGGCAAAGTTGTTCGTAATAAAATTTGTTTTATGAATGTTTCAACAATAAATTTAAATTACGATTCATACTGGAACAGCTAAAAACTTTCGGACCGGCCCTCGTATGTAGGTATGTATGTGTGTTTGCCGGGAACCGTTACGGAACCCTAAAAAATGCCATAAGTAGTTTTTAACTTACATAGATAACCATATTGAAATAAGCTGATTTTAAAAGCAAGTTTTTTATTTAATTATTTTAGAAAAAACCAAGACCATAGAAAGAGCGCTTGAATACACCAAAGGATCGACAGAGTTGTGCAAGAAGAAAGTAGAAGTCATGTTGACAGCTAGGAGCTACTTTCACGAAATTGTCTTCAATCGCAACATCGAAGAGTTTAACGCACTTCTGGAAAACGGGTAAGTAAAAAATTAGAGTTTTCGTTAAGTACAACACAGACAGTCCGACGGCCGATCTGCCCTGCTAAGGTAAAAGGAAGTTTTTTACACAAAACGACTGTAACAAAGGCAACCTCATTACCGGGTAATAAGGTTGCAATTGCTACAGTAGTTTTGTGTAAAAAACTGCCTTTTACCTTAGCAGGGCAGCGATCTCCGCCGGTCAGTTCATCGTATTGATTAAAACACATAAAGTAAGAATTTATTAAATGTCGGAATCCACTTGACTGCTAATCTTTCAAACAAAAGTATTGTTTCTATTGTGTACTCCAACCGCAAATGATCAGTACAAAATGAGACGAAATAGATAACAAAATAATTCATTTGAATAGCGACTTTGCCGCCTAAGCTAGAAGATACAAATTGTAATGACGGCACAGGAAACTATACTGTATCACTGTAGCTGACACCAACAGACTACCTGGGTACCGGTCTTAATTTCAAAAAGGATTGTAGCGAATGTGCTGTCATTTCAATTTGTACCTTCTAGCTTTAGCGGCAAAGTCGCTATTCAAATTAATTATTCTGTTATTTATTTCGTTTCATTGTGCACCGATGATTTGCGGTTGGAGTACACAATAGAAACAATACCATTGTTGAAAAGATTAGCTCTCAAGTGGTTTCCGATATTTTATAAAATTCTTACTATACTATCAGTTTCTCGTACGATTTTCAACATTTTCTTCATAGATTCTGGCCGGCAGACCGCCTCACAGACTTGGGACTCCGGCGGACTGTACCTTAGTCTGTTTTGCCCTTTTTATGTTTCTGTAGTCAAATTAAGAACCCTCAGTTTCGCCACGTCCCACTATCCATTTGTCGTTCAATCTGTATGTCTGTTTTCATTTTTTAAAGGTAAGATTTGACTTTAGTATAAAATAATCATCCTAATAATCTATTTCAAAAAATAATTGAATATCAATTTGAATTAATTTAATTGTATTGACATTGAAAATTCGTATTGACAGTAATTTTAGCTACAAAAAAAAAGTTTGTACGTCTAAAAGGCAGATCACACAGATCTCATTAAAATATTAAGAACTGTATGTAACCAACCTGTGTCTCACAAATAAATGATTAGGTACTTACTACTTAATTAACGTTAAAGTCACTTTCTATCAAGGTCACAAAGCTGAAAATTTGAAGAACTAATAAATATTTATTTATCCCACGCACATGGAACAATCGTAACTATCTATATAAATAACGGAAATATGTACCAGTGGAAAGGTTGTACAATAAAGATATTTGATCAAATCTTCAAAAATGGTCTAACTCACATACAAATTACCCGGAACTTTTATAATAGTAATTATTACTCTAGATAATATATCAACTTTACCTAACGTGAAAGAAAACTGAACTTCCATAACAACTTTCACTGTCATTTAGCTACAGTCGAGGACAGAAAGATGTATACACTTTTGGACCTTATTACAACGGAACAAGGTGAAAAAGTGTAAACACCTTTCTGTCCTCGACTCGAGTCGAGTTCAAAAATATGTAAACACTTTTGCTCCTTATCCCATTGAAATAAGGTGTAAAATTGTGTATATATCTTTGAACTCGACTGTACATGAGAAGAAAATATCTCCAGCCAGAAACAAAAAATCGGAGAACATGACGTTTTCTTGTAAAATTGTAGGACTTAGACGTGACTGAGCCCGTTTAATTTTGTTTACCTTTTTCAGGAATCATATTGTCCTTCCTAAGCTTATTCCCAATGAACTGTGCGGAGTTACCATTTCACAGTTTAAAGCAAGTAACATCGATGATTCAACTTTTTTATCATTTATTAGATACATGGTAATGGTAAGTTAACAGTTCTTCTTTTCATACTCATCATCGGCATCATCAGCCGCAAGACGTCCACTGCTAGACAAAGGCCTTCCCCAAGGTTTTCCACAACGATCGGTGCTCTGCTTTTCATAATACCTATTACCAATTAACCGAAGTAATTTACTGTTTTCACGTCGGGGTCAGCACTTTACCGGAAGAGACAGCCATGTTGTGGGTGAGAAAGGAACCATTTTGTCAGTCAGTTACAATCTAATTTAATTACAATAAAGCAGAAGTATTTATATAAGATTAATAATAACTTATGCATGACTTATCTAGATAACTTATAACACGTCACGTATGGAAAATTCTTATCCTAGATGTGATTCATTAACAATACGTGACGACCGGCACAATATTTGAATAAACTGTGCAATCATAATATATAAATAAATATGTATATATTTATATAAATAAATAAATAAATCATCAAATGCTATCCTAATACATCCCAAAAATATTTGTAAGTTGTCCCTTTTTTAGTTCCGTACTAAATAGGTAGTGAGTAACGGAATTAATTATAATCATGTGAACGAACGCGAACCGGGAGACGAAGTGTCGGCAGGCCTTCCACAAGGTGGACGGGACGGGAAACCGCTGGATGACAGCAGCAGAGGACCGATCGTTGTGGAAAACCTTGGGGGAGGCCTTTGTCCAGCAGTGGACGTCTTGCGGCTGGTGATGATGATGATGATGATGATGATGATGATGTGAATATATACCTATTAGGTAGGTACCTGTAACCCTTAGAGTTTCACCATGTCCGTCCGTCTGTATGTCTCACTCTCCGTATCCGGCTGTGTAGCTCCTAAAGTATTGATCGTAGAGTAAAAATGAATATTACCAAATTTGTAGAGAATTTTATATTCTACAACTTTTATAATTATTGCAAAAACTATTTGAGGCTATTTGAAGCGAGATATTAAAAAAAAACTGATTTTCGCGACCTTTGATCTTGAATATCTAAGACGCTCACACGTGACCTTATGAGACTTTTTAGCCCTTAAGTTGGCGGAAAAAAGTTGGGTGTTCAAACCTCTTTGGAATAAAAAAAAGCATAAAAAATTAGTCACAAAAAAAAAACAAAGTGAATGTTATGTTAAGTCCACTATGATGGACGTTGTCAATTTAAGGGTTAAAATAGACGATTTACTGCTGCACTCAGAGACGTCAATTAATTTTTAAGTTTCATTAAAGTTGCTACGTCTTACTGCCGCACTTATAGACGTCAATTAAGTTTTAAGTTTCATTAAAGTTGCTGCGTCTTATTCTATAGCAAATAAAGTGACAGCGTGACAGTGTCGGAGTTCACCAACCAATTTAACGGACTGTTAAATCCTAATCGGCTGTTAGTCAATACATTTTGACAGCAGTCAGACCTCTAATCGCCCGTTTAACTGTTGGTGAACTCCGATCTATGTGACTGCACTGACTGACTAATTCTCATAACCTCAATGTATCATTTTTATTTTTAGATAGCAGAATACAGAGTCTACCGCTACATTGGTGCATCTGAAAGATACATAATCGATCTCCAGAATTTACCGATATCTGTGCTCACAAAAATTAATCCAATGATGGCGAAGAAAGCGATGACGTTATTATCTGTAAGTAACCAGTAAAAATGGGTTGAGAATGTAATATGTAGCTCTAAAAAGATACAGGGCTATAGCAGTCATTGAATCACCAACTTATTAGATGATGATATAACCTACTTGACGTGTCCGTCACCTTGTTAACTCCGGACGCCAGCAGAGCTAAATTTGTGTTTAAAAAAGTGAATTTGCAAAGCGAACAACACAACTGTGGTCGTATTATGAACTGTAAAAACTGACAAGTTCCAGGCAATAAAAAAGACCGAGAAATACGAAACTTACAGCTCTATCCCTTTCGTTGACTGGATTATGGCAAGTTTTAAGAGCTCATAACAATATGGCCTCTGATTCTGTAAGGTGGTTATTAATAAGGCGTTTAACAATTTTTTTTTTACTATTTATAGAAAAACTTTAATTTTTGAATTGAAAAATCTGTTTTGTTTGATAGTAGTATTTATTAGATTGTAAACATTTGAGACATAATAAATATAGACCATCGGAACTCCTGCATTCATACTGCTGCTATGTTATTCTGTTGACACATCGTCGTTCAGTTCTACTCAGTCGATAATAGCCGTAGCGAATTTACGTCGTCCGTCAAGGTGGGTAAATGACATTCAACAGCCTGCACATTCATGACTGAGTAGAACTGAACGACGATGCGTTAACAGAATAACATAGCTGGGCTTCTACTCTCCTGGGTATCTATTTCACTCTATTTAGAATTACTTGAGTGATCAATAGATATCTTAAGCGCACCACAGACTAGACTAGCAGTATATAGTATTAGAACACAGACTGTCCGATTCTCTTATGATTTAGAAATGACGATTTGCACGTGTGGGGTGCGCGGCGTTCTGTATCGACAGATTTCGGCCGGACAGTCGTAAACTCAGGCCTCTCGGTAACATGCGCCATACAAGTCCTGCGATCTTGAACTGTCGTCTGAAAAATGACATTATGTGGTGACCGACAGTTTTAAGCTGGCCGTTAAAATCAAATATTATTTCGCCTGACAGGTCTATTCCCACTAGTTAGATCATTAGTTCCATTGATGGAACTAGTTGGACAATTTTTGGGGGTTAAATCAGTAAGTCATACTGACTACCTTTCACTATGGGACCAACCCCGAAATCGCGAAAAAAAAATCGACTCTCCCATACAAAACATCGTCAGCTGACTAGCCAAAATGTATGGGAGGGTCCCATAGTGAAAATTGGTCAGTATGACTTACTGATTTAACCCCCAAAATCTGTCCAACTAGTTCCATCAACGGAACTACTAATGGAACTAGTGGGAATAGACCGCCTGACAGAATTAGCACTGCCGGCGGACTGTTAGTCTGTGTTGCCCTTTAAATTCATCAAAACAACTTTGTTTTGGTGTTTTCAGGAAGTTTACGGGGCCAGAATAAAAGGTATACACATAGTAAATGCACCGAGTTATACGGATAACCTTCTTGCCTTATTGAAGTTAGTTCTAAAAGCCAAATTGATGTCGAGAGTTCGCGTGCACAAGACCTATGAGGAATTACATGAACATATTCCTAAAGAAGTTCTCCCCAAGGAGTATGGAGGCTACGAAGAATCAATAAATGTATTAGCAGGTATATACACTACAATGCATATCCTTTTTTAAGGCATGGAGAAGTATGTCTGTATCCTATATAATATCACTCTCACTTTTCTCAAAAACTATCAAAGTCACAAAGCTTTAAAACTTTGGACTCTTAATAGTTATTTGTTGCAAAGACCAATAAAAGGGGTTAGTTATAAAAGGTACCCGGAAACATGTAAAGAAATCGAGTAGTTATTTTTTCATGTTATTCTCCTTTCTTATAGCTACATTATTTATTTCTGACCATTACAGTGATCGCGTTTAAAAACATGCTTCATACAAATTACTGGACAGCAATTGCTTGAAGCATTTTACACAGAATATTTACTTATTTATTTATTTATTTTCTCACAAGAACGGTATACAGCAGTGGAATGCAAGAAAAAACTTATATACTATATATATACAATGAAAAGAACATACATAACATAACTTGACCACATCAATACGGACAAACGTATAAACAAATTTTACATTAACCCACTGGCACTCGATCTTCAATCATTCTATCGGCTTTCACACTCGCAATGGTGAGGCACTTGGAAGTAAGTCTGGGCCAGGGATCGGGGTCCGCAGACATATCCACATTTGGATCGGCGCGCTATAGTCCATTGAACGCGGCAATATGAATCAATACTGTTTTTGCACACCACATACAATTACAAATTAAACAAATAATAATAATAAAATTTGACAGGTGCTAGGGAAATGAATACGCCTGTTCCATATTCTAACGTAAGACTTAACGCTTAAGGTTTAAATTAATAGTGTCCCGTCTTAATACAATCGCTATAAAAATGTGATCGCTAAAGTCGCTTAGTAATAAAAGGTCAGGACGAGACACTTTTATTGTAAACATTAAGAGTTAAATCTTACGTTAGATTATGGAATAGATGTGTTCATTTCCCTAGCACCTGTCAAATTTTATCTCGATGCATGTTAAGCCCGCTGGTTGCATAAATCGTGTGAAAGGCTAATTAGCAGAAAACTAAGCAACCGTTACGTTCCAGAAAAATGGCGAACCCTATTTGGCTGTGAGGAAGGACGACAGAAGATCAAAGATCTGGAGAAACTTGTCTCGGATGAATCGAAAAGGCTCGGTCCCGTTAATAACGAAGAGTACCTAGGCATAACTGGTACTTTTAAAAAGTTGGAAGTGGATTAAGTAGTTTATAAAAACGCAAACTTTGTTTTTTTTTAGTTTTGTTTGTTGGGACGTTGTGTTTGGGACGGAATTAAATTTACCTTGTTGTAGTTTAACGTTGTTGTAGTTATTAAAAAAAACCTTTAATTTGTTGTATGCTTTTTATTTTATTTTTCATAATATAATAAACAAGAAATCGGCACAAGTTCTTATCAACTGAATTTTAAAATTATTTACTTAGTAGCAAAAAAAGTCACAATTTTTTTTACTTTGTGACTTATCACTTGGAAGCTTTCCGTTTAAATATGCAGGGTATATATCATATATATATATATGATAAGAACTTGTGCCTACTTCTAAATACAGGGTGACCTCGAATTGGTAATACAAATTCAAAGTACTACAGAGAGCTTCCCTAAACCAATCGCTTCTACGAGGTCTCACGCTTAATTTTAAAACATAAGTACTTTTTTTTAAGTTTTCTAATTATCCCATTTTTTTTTGCTTAAATTGGTTACCCTACCATTACCTTTAAAATGAAAGAGGTTTAAAGTATTTCAAATGAACACTTTCCTCTTTGGTTCGTTATCTGACACATCATTTATGATAATAGCGTATCTTGATTAGTAAATTGTCACTTGTCTTGTCAAAGAAAGTAAGAATTTTCGTATTTAATTAAGATAGTAATTAAACAAAATGCCCCGAGCTTATCCTTATACGAATATTCAGCGAATGGATATGTTATCTTTTTATTTTACGTCACGAAGTACCGTACGAACTCAAGCATTGTTTCATGAACGACACCCTGACTGCCCAACTCCTACTCGTGTTCTAATAAACTCCATTGTCCAAAACTTAAGAGATTTTGGACAGTTTACTGTCCCAGTGCACGCTCAAGCTCCGGGCCGGCGGCCGCGGTACTCGCAGACGTTTCGGAGACGAGTTCTCGATTATTTTAGCCACCACCCAGAGGCGAGCTCAAGGGACGCTGCCGCAAGATTCGGAACGAGCCAATGGTTTATTTGGCGATTACTGAATGCTGAAGGAAAGTATCCGTTTAAATTCCAAAGGGTGCAGGATATCATATTAGCCGATTATCCTAGAAGAGTGCAATTTTGTCGTTGGCTGCTGCAAAATCTACACTTGAACATTTTATGGACCGACGAGGCAACATTTACAAGAGTAGGCATGTTCAACGTTCACAATGAACACTGGTGGTCTGATCGTGAAGCAAATCCTCACGTAACTCGCAGGGACTCCTACCAGACACGTTTCTCGGTAAATGTTTGGGCAGGAATACTGAACGACTGTTTGATTGGTCCTCATTTCATTGACGGAAATTTAAATGGACCGAAATATGAAGAATTCCTGAGAAATGTGTTACCGGTATTGCTACGAGAGGTGCCGCAGCAAAATTTGGAGGCTCTGTATTACCAGCAGGATGGGGCACCAGCTCATTTTTCCCTGCGTGTGCGAAGCTACTTGGACCAAGAGTTCCCTGGGAGATGGATTGGACGCTGTGGCCCAGTCACTTGGGCTCCTAGAAGCCCTGATCTCACACCTCTCGACTTCTTTTTGTGGGGCGAAATAAAAAGGAGAGTGTACGCACGGGAAACTGTGGGTGAACTTCGCCAAAAGATAGTTGAGGCATTTAATAATGTAAAAACCAATGAATTTGTTCTCCACAGATTGAAAGACAATCATAGGCGACGGGCAGAGTTATGTATCCAAGAAGGCGGGGGTCATTTTGAGCACATTTTAAAAGTTGTTTAAGTTTTACAATTTTGTATTTTGTACTGTACGTTATTCAACAATAAATTATTTTTAATAATTCACTCATTATTCAGTTATTCACTTTATCAGATAATTTATTAGGGTACCTACTTAAAACTAAAGGGTTGGATGGATATCAGCACCTAGTTTATTAATAACATCGAGTGATAGATACAGGAATGGAAATTGAGACACATGTTGTTCCTTGTCGCTTTGGGTGGCAGTGCGTCACGTTGAATGTCCACTGTCATTATCTCCGTCGTTGTTGTGACAGAGTACAAAATGGTGCGAGAATCAATTTCCTTGTCTGTACGACAGATATGCATGACGTCATGTAGGTTAACCACACTTGGGATTTTAAATTATTTTTATTATTTTGTTTTGTTAGAAAATTAACGATAATTAAGGAAAGCTAACTTTAACAACTGAGTTAATGCAATACACTATTAGTGATTAACTGAATCATAATCAAGTATTTTGTATTACCAATTCGAGGTCACCCTGTATAAATATCAATAATTTACATAAGTAATATATATAGCAAAGTTATACGAGTAGTTATCATATATAATAATATATCGTATCAGCTAAAGTGGCCAAATAGTTCGTCACACCATATAAAATAAATGGCGTTACGAACTATTTGGTCACTTTGGCTGTTACGATATATTTGATGCTGACTGTACAGACATGGCCGCTTTACGGTTTCGACCCGACCCTCAAAGTCGTGGCCAGGCCGTAAGGAGAAACTAAGGGCCGTATTTAATAAACTCATGTTGGTTGAGATGCGTGTTTCAAGATACGTCAAAGTAAACGTCAATCGATTGAAAACTGTCATTTCTTGTGTCTTGACACGGGCATCTTAGCCAAAATCAGTTTATTAATACGAGCGTATGACACTTTGTTTGTTGAAATCGGGCCATCCGTTCAACCTCTACAGGGTGTCCCAAAATGGACACGTAACCCGGACACCGAAGATAGCCTATCCTTAGACCTACCAAACCAGCCTAACATGACCTCAATAAAAGTCGCATGGTTTTCGAGATATGCCAGTTCAAATTTTGTACCTACTGGAAAAGAACTTTAAACTGGCAAATCTTGAAATCCATGCGATTTTTTGACATGTTAGGCTGGTTCTGTGTGGGGACAATGCGTAATGCATTTTCACTCAGTAAAAAAAAATAACAAAAATAAAATTTAAATTAAAAAAAATAATTGTGTCTGGTTCGGTCCGTCTTAGGCTGGCCCACCTTCAGTGTCAGTGTTTCGTGTGACTTATAGGACACCTGTATTTGAAGAACCGCACAAACAAACAGGTCAAAGACATCTCAAAGACTATCCTTTTTCCGCAGTCGGGAAAAGAACAAGCAAACCTGAGTAACTTGTTTACAGCGTTTTAAAACCTGTTACCTCCTGAGGCCCACCACACAACGAAATTTGCCAATGGAATATGAACCTATTCCGAATAACATAGAGTCTATTTTGTAATTTAATTGTCAGTCATAAAAACAAAAGAAATTCCACTCTATCTCCTTTGCAATGGATCTTTATTCCAATGGCCGTATTATGTGCATTTTATTGTAAGAGTGGTCTAAGGACGTTCAGTTTTTTTAAACTACGTCACGAGGTTGTCTGCGGTATTAAAATAGACACAATAATTTGAGCATTATAAATTTATTCGCCTAAAGATATTAGTGGGAGCGGACGGTTTTAGTTGTTATTTCTTTAATACTTTAATCTTGTGCGAGAATTAGGTACGTAGCCTTTATTTAAGGGATGTGGTTAACTGGAAGAGAACCTTTAAAGGGATAAGTTCACCATTGTACATGTTAATCCTGTTTATGTACGTACGTAATTTGCTAATAGTTTTGTGCAATAAAGAGTTTAAATACATACATTAACTGACAACAAACTAAAGTTGTCTATGCTAAGGCAGACTTGGTTTCCCGCATCTAACGATGCGGAATCGGCCAAAAAAAGCTTTAGAGCCAAAAAAGACGTCATTCGTGCTGAGCCGAATCTTTTCAGATGTTTTTATTTTGTACTAATGGACCCGGCAGACGTCGTCCTGCCCGATCGCAGAGCCACCTACCGGGTCCAACTGTAAATATAAACCACCCCTGTATCAAAGCGAACAAAACTAAAAAATAATTATTCAAATCGGTCAAGCCGTTTTTGAGTTTAAGCGAGACTAACGAACAGCAATTCATTTTTATATATATAGATTTTTTCTAATAATAAAAAAAATTATATAAGAGGGGGCCAAACGACCATGCGGGATACCTGATGGGAAGTAATCAATCACCATCGCCCATGAACACCGGCAACTCAAGAAGAGTTGTCAGTCTGTTGCCGGCCTTTTAGGAAAATGGAAGCTCTTTTCTAAAAGGCCCCCATGTCATAAGAATGAGAAAATATTATTAAACCAATTATAAATGCTTTATCTCTTTCAATAAACGTTTGTCATTTCTTGTTGAAATTATGTCAATGTGGGTAATTGCGTCTGCGGGGCAAGACCGTACACATGCGTTTGCGCCCATTCGTAATGGCGTCACTCCGCCATCTCTTTTAAAAACATAGAACTAAAAATTTCCCTCGCTATATCGACAGAGTTAACGGTATGCCGTTCTTAAATGAGCACAAACGCCTGTGTATGGTCTTGCCCTGCAGATGAAATTACCCACATTGACTATATATTATAAGGAATTATAATTTTCTAGGTATGTATTCTTGAACTGTGTAAAATCGTTTTTAAATAAAATGTTTTTAAGCCTATTTATAACATAACTAATTAATGAATTGATTAATTGTAATTAACTTCCAGGTAAAATGGCAGACGGATTGGAAAGGTCCTTACTGCAAATTAGTGACAAGGAATTTCGCCAAATGTTCGAGATATATAATCTGACTCCAGAACAAGTGAAAGAGGCCCGAGAAGCTGTCCTCGAATATTGTTTGAAACAGGAACACCTAAAGGATGCCGTACCGTATTTAGGTATTAGTTACCAGTACCTATTAGAATGAATTTAAGTTTAAAACGTATTATTTAATTTTAAGGACAAATTTTTGTACTACTGTACTATTTTTCAATTTTTTTTTTATTCTAGAAAAAACCTATATCATAGAAAAATCCCTTCAATTCAATAAAGGATCGACAGAGTTGTGCAAGAAGAAGATAGAAACAATGATGATAGCACGAGTACATGCTCCCGAAATTATTTTCAATCGCAACATTGAAGAATTTAAAGCACTTATTGATAATGGGTTAGTGACTTTTTAAGGTTCTGTATTCATACTAGGAACCCTTATAGTTAGTTTTAGTTAGGGTGTTGTTGAAATAACTAAATAGGATAAAACACAGCTTCGTTTCGTAAAATAAGTTTCAATAATCGGTAGAGAGCCAACAATAGTCTCTAATGATACTTACTACATATCGAACAGAAACATCATTGCCTAGAGCAGCATAAAAATGTTATTTTTTTTTAGGAATCATGTTGTCCTACCAAAGTTGATTCCCAATGAACTGTGCGGTGTTACCATTTCACAGTTTACAACAAGACCAAGTGACATGGACGATTTCTCCTTTTTATCATTTATTAGATACATATTAATGGTAAGTTCATATTAAGTTCCTACTTATAAATGTGAAAGTTTGGATGGATGGATGGATGTTTGTTATTCAATCACGCCAGAACGGCTGAACGAAGATAGATTGTAGTGTGGAATAGCGCATATGCTACTTTTTATCCCGGAAAAATGGACAGTTCCCGAGGCAGCAGCGATAAACGACTTCTACGCGGACGGAGTCGCGGGCAAATGCTTATGCAAGTACCTGTTACTATAATGGGTGGCAACATTTTCACAGTAGGTAATTAAAGGCCATAGCAAAGTACCAACAGCAGAAATAGCTTTTTGGTGAGATTTCTATTATTTTATATTGCTTAAAATACTTGCTTCCTCGTTTTTAAATGATAGTCTCTTTTTGCATTATACTACTCTGTCAAGAAAGTACCGGGAAAAGATCAATAATACACAAACTGTTTGTTAATCATCCAAATTTATTTTATCACCTTCAAAGTATGCTCCTTCAGAAACGATACACTTACGCCAACGAATAATCCAATCATCAAAACATTTTTTAAACGCTGTTTCCGGAATTGAATTCAGTTCTCGGCGCGAATTCTCCTTTATGTCTTCTACCGATTGAAAACGGGTGCCACGAAGTGGTAATTTGAGTTTAGGAAAAAGAAAGAAGTCGGCAGGAGCCATATCTGGTGAATATGGTGGTTGCTCGATGGTATTTGTTGAGTGTTTGGTCAAAAATTCTTTCACAATGATGGCCTTGTGCGAAGGCGCATTATCGTGGTGCAAAATCCAAGAATTTTCATTCCACAAATCTGGCCTTTTTCGTCGAATTTGCTCTCTTAAATGCCGCATAACGCTCAAATAATATTCTTTATTTACCGTTTGACCTTCCGGCAAGAATTCCGAGTGCACAACACCGCGATAGTCAAAGAAAACAGTCAACATGACTTTGACTTTTGATCGACTTTGGCGTGGTTTCTTCGGTTTCGGTTCAGTTGGAAGGCGCCACTCCGAAGCTTGTTGACTAGTTTGCATGTCAAACTCGTAAACCCACGTCTCGTCACCAGTAACAATGCGTTTCATAAATGTTGGGTCGGAATTGACTCGTTCTAGCATGTCCTCAGCGACTCTCATGCGATTGAGTTTTTGGAGAAAATTCAGGTCTTTTGGGACTAGCCGAGCGGTAACATGTTTCATACCCAAATGATTAGTTAAAATAGTACGGATCGACTCGTGAGATACAGAAAGTTCGGCGGCTATCTCTCTCAAAGTTGAATGAGGATTTTCAGTCACTATTTCCTTCACTTTTGCGATGTTAACTTCAGTTGCAGACGTTGATGGCCTACCAGAGCGAGGTAAATCTTCCATCACATCTCGACCGCTTTTGAACGCTTTGTACCACTCATAAACACGTGTTTTTGATAAAGTCGAATCACCGTAAGCCTTCTGTAACATTTTCAGTGACTCCGAACACGAAATTCCATTGGCGATGCAAAATTTAAGACAAACTCTTTGTTCAATGTTTTTGTCCATTATGAAATTCGCAATACACACTAGATATGATATAACTAAAAACAGCACTGTATTTAATATAAATAACAGATGCAACTCAAACTCCGCGCCAAAATAGAAAACAGTTGTGCCAATCTAACAACAACAAAAAAAACAAAAATTTGAATTTGGAACCATAAACAAATCATCCATTCCCGATACTTTGTTGACTGAATGTATATTTCATTTCCTCATACATAAGTATTCATGCAATATATTCATAACCATAACTAGTTTTCGTTTTTTTTTTCAGATAGAAGAATACAGAATCTACGGTTATATAGGTACATCAGAAAGATATTTGATCGACTTGCAAAATGTGCCAATTACTACTCTTACAAAAATCAATCCCGTTTTAGCGAAAAAATCGATTACTTTAATGTCTGTAAGTAGCAATGGATAAAAATTCTATTAAATAACAAATTTAAAAACTCGACTGCATGGTTTGAAACCATCGTATACACATTAAATAGTTTTGTATGTTATGTGTGTATACTGTGTGTGTGTGTTTACGTGTTTTATATGTTTATACATTTTTAATTCCGCCAATTTCGCAATTTTTTAATAAAACTACACAGCGACACTCACGGCGCTAACACGGATCTGAGTCTTTCTCAACATAAATGTCCAGTTAAGCAGGCCATACACACTAACTAAACTATGTGACACAACTGTACAGGTTTCCACGCCTGTACAGGCAACTTGTGTCACATACACGCTCCGGTTTACCTGTGCAGTTCAACTGTACAGGTAAAACTGCGCAGGCATACCCTAGTGTGTATGGCCAGCTTAAGAACAATCAATTGTCGAAATCGGGACATCCGTTAAACTTCTGCAAGGGAACAAAGAATCAGATTATTATAAGGTCAGGGTCAATAGAAATGGCCTAAGATATCAACAAATTAGTATTGTTTAACCCATAACTTCAAAATTTCATCATGCGTGTTTTTATTAAATAAAACGTATTGAATAGTTATTTAAAGCTGGCTGGCCATACACACTAGGGTATGCCTGCGCAGTTTTGCCTGTACAGTTGAACTGCACAGGTAAACCGGAGCGTGTATGTGACACAACTGTGCAGGTTTCCACACCTGTACAGGCAACTTGTGTCACATACACGCTCCGGTTTACCTGTGCAGTTCAACTGTACAGGCAAAACTGCGCAGGCATACCCTAGCGTGTATGGCCAGCTTAATCTAAAAATAAATATGAAAGTAATAATTAGGCGTATAAATCATTGTACAGACCTTTCTCGATCTTGAAAAGTACATGATTATGAAGTAATATATAGTGTTAAATTGGTTAGTTTCATTTTGTTTACATCTTTGGTCATTTCTATTGACTCTGATTTTAGATACAATACCCAAATAATAAATTTTATTCATAGATGTCAAAACATCACCTTTCTTCTTCGGCAGTCGGGTAAAAGGGGGAGAGGAAAACCAGGTTTTTTTAATCTTTATGTTTGGTATTTTCAGGAAGTCTACGGGTCCAGAATAAAAGGCATACACATAGTTAATGCACCGAACTTTATCGATAAGTTTCTTGCTATATTAAAAATGGCCTTGAAGACCAAGTTGGTGTCAAGAATTTACGTCCACAAGACTTATGAGGAATTACATGAATATATTCCTAAAGAAGTCCTGCCCAAGGAGTATGGAGGCGATGAAGAATCCATCTGTACATTAGCAGGTATAACTACATTGCATACCCTTTTTAGGGTTCCGTCGTCAAACTGGGAACCCTTATAGTTTCGCCATGTCCGTCTGTCTGTCTATCTGTCTGTATGTATGGCTCACTCACTTTTTGCTCAGAAAACTAGTGTCACAAAGCTGAAATTTTATACACAAATAGGTATTAACACCGCGCACAAAAAACAATAGTAAAGTTTGTGAAAAGATATAATCAAAAGTATTTAAAGCAAAAGTAAAATATTTTTTCCTTGAAAGATAGCTCTTGAAAAAATATTGTGTTTGTTATCATATCATACATTTTTAGATTTAAACGACCGTTTAGGTATTACTGAACTCTAAAAAATTAATTTTCAAAAGAGTTGCGTGTCCCGCCTTCAGCCAAAACTACCTAAAAATCTGCAAAATATATTTAATGAAAGGACATAATTTAACGAATTTAAAAGTAAATCTATCGCGAATAAGTACACTTCATTAGTTAAGTTATAGGCGGCGACTTTTGTGTTTGTAGTAACGGCGACGGAACCCTGCACTAAACAACGTCGCTTCATACAAATTTAATTATGCAACCACAGATTCTGATGCATAAAACACTAAGTTGATAGAATTTGCAATCCTAGTTTCTCATAGCATGAGTGATAATTAGCACAAATCCAATCAACCGTTACGTTCCAGAAAAATGGCGAACTCTATTTGGCTGTGAGGAAGGGCGACAGAAGATCAGAGATCTGGAAAAACTGGTTTCGGATGAATCGAAACGGCACAGTTCCGTGTATAACGAAGAGTATCTAGGCATAACTGGAACTTTTAAAAAGTTGGAAGTAGATTAATTATAAAATACTTGTCATATACAGTTCAAAAGAAGTTTGACAGAAGGCCTTTTAAGCCTGCCCGCACATTAGGCGACTAGTGGCCGCCAATAAACGCGACCACTAGTGGCTGCCACTCGGCCACAAGCTGCGGACGAGTTTTTTCATACATTTTGTATAGCATCGGCGCACACTGGACGTTCGAGTGGCCGCGTCTGAGCCACAAGCGCCCGCGCTCGCTACTAGTGGCCGCGTTTAGTGGCTCGCCTCGCGCGCACACTCGGCCACAGTCGCCGGCTTCTCTGATAAACAATAGCCAATAGTGGCAGCCACTAGTGGCCTAATGTGCGAGCGGCCTAAAAGGCTTTTGGGCGGCAGGGAGGATAGTTAGTTTTGTCATAAATACGGCAGATTCGGACTCTTCTAACGAATCATCTTCTTCTGATACAGGCGACGATGATTAGAATCGGAAGTTTAAAATGTGTATATAATTTCTTCAAATAAAAATGTTTTTAAACTCCTGCAAGCTTGTTTACATTCTTTATCTCGTCTCGTTGGCCTTACTTTCGTAACCAAGTTATTTTTTCTCGACAGTGTACTTTTATTCTTGTCAATAAAGCTTGTGTGTTCTTGAACGTACTGTTATTACATTTTCATTACCGTTTTTTAAGCCTTTACGATTTTATTTTATTGACAAGTGCGTATTACAATAAACATTATAGTAACATTATTGTAATAATGTTTACAAGAAAGTTAATGTTTTCGTCATAATGGGATTGAATTTTCCTCAAGTCAAGTTATTTAAACAATTAGGTATTAAATAGGTACTTAATAAAATGTATTCTTCCAAAATCAAAGTTAATGAAATAGTCGGAGTTTAGTAGTATAGGCACATTATTTCTTAATAATATATTAATTTATATTGCAAACAGGGCCAGCGATGTTGATGCATGATATGATAAATTACTGCAGCACTCAGAGACGTAAATTATTTTTCAAGTTTCATTTAAGTTGCTGCGTCTTCTTCTATTGCAATAGCAAAGAGAGTGACAGCAGCAACTTTAATCAAACTTAAAAGTTTATTGACGTCTCTGCGAGTGCGGCCGTTACACTTTCCCCATTTAAGTAGATAAATTAGTTGAAGCTCGTTAGGTCCTGACAGAATATCTGCGTAGCGAAGTTATTCGTGACATGTTGCTGAGCCAGAAGCCTTTTCGCCACCGTTCTTGTGTACCTAATTTTATTCTTTGTAGTTTAGCCGCAATACATAAATACATAAGTATAAGTAGGTATTTATGTATTACGGCTGAATTTTTTTTTTCTTTCTTTTTAAGTGGATCTTTTTAAGGCTTTGTCTTCTTCACTGCCTGAATCTTGTCAGGTTTTGACGGCAACAATACAGCCTTTGGACGTAAAGACGGAAATTAAGATAGTGACGTTGTGTGAATACTAACATAGGTTAATATCGGATTTCGCCAACCACTTAGGAGGATTGTGAGCTGCTGACGGCTTTCCATACAAACGGCGATAACGTTTTCCAACCCCCTAATGCTAACCGATTTTAACAAATTTTTGATATGTGGTCGGTCGGAAAAAAAACTATGTCCATACGTTTCGTTTTTTTAAATAATTATTAACCGACTTTAATGCCGGCATTACGTTGAGTTGGGACCATTTCGTGACTGCATTCTTTATGTGTGTATTTTTTTCTGTCCTTTGTTGATATTTGTCACGAATAAATGTTTTTCTTTCTTTCTTTCTAATTACAAAGAGATTATGGCTGAAATTACTTTTGTATGAAAACAATAAAACTGGAAAATATTAAAATTTAGTAATAATATTGGAAAAAACGAAACATACGGACATAGTTCTTGTTCCGACTGATCACATACCAAACATTGATCGAAATCGGTTAACATTTAGGGAGTGGATAACGTTATCGCCGTTTGTATGGGGAAAAACGTCAACTCACAATCCTCTTAACAGAGGATTAGAGTGTTAATAGCTGTCAAAATGAATGAACTAACAGTCGATTAACATTTAACATCGTATAGTGAAATTGGTACTAAAGTTACAAAGTCATATAGATTAATTAGGTATGTAGATGATTAGCTACCGCCTATCGACCAAATAGGTATAATTTATACTTTGTGTCTTTATTATTGTTATATATATATGTACGTCAAATAGGTAATTATAAAAATAAGTAGATTAAACAGTATTGTACCTACTTAGAACATCGTTAACGAGCTTCGAAATCCAAGAAATAGTTAATAGATTTGGTTTCATGTAAAGAATTATAATTTTTTTTTATTGCCTCAGTCAGACAAACAGGCAGACCAACACCAGAGGCATCACTAATGTGTTGCCGGTCTCGAAGAAATTTAATGAGACCCTTTTTAAAAAGCCTCATATTGTAGCGCACTGGGAAAATCTCAGCGGGAAGTCCATTCCAAGTTCAAGTACGCGCTAGAAACGTTCTAGAGAACCGGCGCGTGGTAGAGCGCGTAGCTGAAGGAAATGGGAATGAACGTCCCGCCGATGACAAGAAGTGCGATGGTAGAACGAAGCCGTTGGCACCAGCCTAAACAGATGAACTGAACACTCCCCATTGTACTCGTACAGACGATAGAAGACGCAGAGAGGGACAAAGTCTCTCCAGAGGCTAAGCGTTTCTAAATGGTCTGAAAGTTTGGGATCGTTGACAATGCAGACGGCACGTCTCTGGATGGAGTCGCCTTGCGCCTTGTAAAGCACAAGCGTTGCTGCGGGGTGACAGTACTAACTTTATTCGAAACCTCCGGCAGCGCTATTTATAAAGAGGTTTTATGTAAAATAGAATTATTTGAGACAGGTTTTTTGTTGATAAGTTGTATCATTTGCGTTTTTGGTAGACGTAGGCGTAGGCGATTGGACAGGTTTTTGAGATTGCAATAAAATTGTATTGAACGTGTGTATGTCGCTTTTATTACGCAAAAAAGGTTTCATAATTTACGCAAGATATAACTAAAACGACAAAATAAGGTTTTTTTACCATATTAACAACATAATTATGTTTAAAAAAAATCTTGAAAATTATCCAGAGTTCACCGAGACGATAGGGTTAACCGAAAAATATTTTAGTTATAAGATCTCGTGAGCACTTAGGACCGTATTAATAAACTCATCTCAACTGTAATCCCCGTCACAAGATGCGTCAAAAATGACAGTTTTCTATGGATTGACGTTTACTTTGACGTATCTTGAGACGGGGATCAGAGTTGAGATGAGTTTATTAATACGGCCCTTAGTGTAGGATTCGGATCTGTACTTCTCTCTTAAGTACTCGCTCCCATACGCTCTTACTTATGACTTTGAGTGGTTGCGGCGGCGGCGAGCGGATTCTCACTTCTCACTTCATTGCACGGCCGAGACGCTCACAGCGCAGCGGTTAATAGACGTTACACGCAATGTAATAGAAAATTCGCTCGCCGCTCAGCCGGTCGCGCAAGTCATGGAGTCTAGCCGAACCCGAACCCGAATCCTATTCTAAGTGCGCACGGGCAGTAATATGTTTCATAAACAACCTTAAAATGCCAACGAAGTCGCGGAGGAAAGCTACTAAACAGGTTTAATTAAAAATTTTGTCCTTGTCGAACCACAGTTGATTGCTGCGTTCCGTTAAAAACTAGTCGTTAATTGCTACTTCGAGTTAAAAACGTGACATGCTGACAAGAGGCATTAATTAGTTACCCGACTGCTGAGTTATTGTCCTGTATTTTGCAATTAATTAATAAAACCCTATAGGTATTTAAGATTCAAATACATTACACTTTGTAAAGTATATTATCGAGTGTTATTTCTTTACCTATTTTTGTCCATGGAAATTTTTAGGGTTCCGTAGCTCAAATGAAAAAAAAAACGGAACCCTTATAGGATCACTTTGTTGTCCGTCTGTTTGTCTGTGTGTCTGTCAAGACCCTTTTTCCCAGGAACGCCTAAAGTTATCAAGTTGAAATTCATATCAAATACTTAGGTCTGGGATCTCTTCAATCACTGAAAAAATCAAACATCTAAGTCAACGCAATCAAAAGATAGGGCCGTTTATGCCGCATATTGAATATTATTGAAGGGAATCTTAGGGGAACCAAAATCTATAGGGTACTTCCCGTTGACGTAGAATCATAAAATTTGACAAGAAGCAATGTCTTGTAGCACTAGTACAGGGAAAAATCCGAAAACCGTTAATTTGTAGTTGCATCACATAAAAATAGTCCAGTATAAACTGACACTCACTAAGTACGAAAGTGCATACTTATTGCGTGTCAGTTTATACTGGATATTGTTTATGTTGTATTCCCGTGATTCACGAACTATTTACATGCCTACAAGTTTGTGCGGAACCCTCGGTGCGCGAGTTCGAATCGCACTTGACCGGCTTTTTATCTTTTATCACGGTTTATTTAAACCGTGATACGTAGGATTCCTAATTAAAGTAAATACCATTACCTCAAAAACGAAAAGACAACTGGCGACTCCGAGTATAATATACTCGTAGTATTCGACGCACCCTTATAATTTTAAATTTAAATAACCCATGAGACTCTCACGTTTTGTTGAATCACATGACACCCCATTTATAAAAATCGGTCCAATAGTTTACGAGCTAGAGTGGAATATCCGATTTGTCGGTCACATACATATTACGTACTCGTACAGTCGAAGTCAAAAATATGTTTACACTTTAGTACCTTGTCTATTCAACGTCGTGTTTAAACTGTCATATGAAATTGTCACAGCAATTAAAGTGACAAGGTAGTAAAGTGTAAACATATTTATGACTTCGACTATACATAGACTGTTAAAATAAATAAAGCCCAATAATAAACTTAAACCAGAACATCAAGCAGGATAATTAAGGCAACTCGCATTTTCTCAACAAACATAATAAGATAAGTATAAACTTTCCAAGAGATAATAAAAACCCTTGCTATTATTTGCCAAATGAAACTTTTACATTTTTAAGCGTGAAATTAGCCAATACAAAAAAGTCAGGTGTTTTCAAGGCGTTTGCGTAATAAAAAATAAATGGTTATGCTAATTGCTGTTTTGAACGTAATGAAGGGATGAAAAGAGAATTTATTCTTCGACCCGACCGGGCCTGAAAGTACCAATTTGTTTATCTTTTTTTCTAAGTTTCAGCCATTATCATTATGTATTCATAGAAGGGATGTTAAAGGGAATGTTTATTTTTACAGGTTTAAAAAAGAGAGGGTTCATTTCGTTTGGATCTGTCAAGTTGGCAACGTCTGAAATAAGCATAAATATTTTGGCTTTTCTAATTTAATTAGTTATTACGTGTCAATATCTACCTTTGATCAAGCAGCCTTCCCAAACCAAAGTTCCTTATAACATCTACGTTATGTATCCCTTTTACTCAATACTGTCCCCGCTGAAGAGTGAAAGTGCCATGGCAACTGAAGGAGCTATGTGCTTAGTACCAGAGCATAGACTAGGTCCGTCTAAACTATTTACCACAATCGGAATCGAGTTGAATACCCAACATTACTATGCAATGATAACTATGTTATGCGGTTATATGTTCTAACAGCCCTCGTATAATGGTCGCCTTTATCGCGCTTGACAAATGTGGATAAAGCATCTGTCACTCTCATACATATCGACGCTTGAAAGGAGAAATGGGATAAGCGACACGGAGCAAACTTTACAGGAGAGCCAAAAAACCGCGCAAATTTTCGAAAAAAAATCATCAAAATTTTTCTACAAGACCAATTTTTGAATGAAACCTATATAAATTAACATATTATTGTTTTCTATATGATGTTTTGATTATTTTGCCCAAAAATGCATTAGTTTCGATTTTAGTGTCGCTTACGCAATTTGGTCTTTAAAATGGTTTCAGGTAAAATTGTCTAAACAAAATGTTGAGCGAGAAATAAATTCGGTAAAAGAGTCTGACCAAAAAAATATACTAAAACATATTCAAGTAAAATTATCCAACTAGAAATAATGCTAATTTGATGGTGAGGTAGAAAACTCTATATTTATTCTAGGTGTAAAAATATATTCAGGATAAATTATCTGACTGCTTTTAGACGGGCAACTTGAAAACGTAAAAGCGGTTTAAGCTAAAATAAAACCTTAATTCACTTCTGGGAAAAATTAGTGACCCGTTTAATAATATACCTTTTTATAAAGTATTTGATATGAAAAAATGGTACTTTTTGGGATTCTTCATTATTTTTTGTAACGAAATATATTTAAAAACTAAAAAAAAAAAAAGACTATTTTATGACATTGTAAGATTAGTTTTTTTTTGTTAGATTGTGTATATTAATACAATTATATTTATAATAATACCTACCTACAGTGGAAGCCACACTAATAGAAATGCTTGCATTTTCCCATACAATATTTCTTATGACTACAAATATGACAACTAATCAAAAAGTTCTTGACCAATTATGTACAGTTAATCCCTGTTGAAAACGTTGTTTTTATTAAATAAGGATTAATATTTGCTTTCATACAACGTATGAATTTTTTTATGAACGCGTCAGCACATTTTTGTTTATTGTACATTAGTTCAAACCTTAGCTTTTAGTTTAAAGTAAATTATAACTAGGAATACATTCAGTCAACAAAGTATCGGGAATGGATGATTTGTTTATGGTTCCAAATTCAAATTTTTGTTTTTTTTGTTGTTGTTAGATTGGCACAACTGTTTTCTATTTTGGCGCGGAGTTTGAGTTGCATCTGTTATTTATATTAAATACAGTGCTGTTTTTAGTTATATCATATCTAGTGTGTATTGCGAATTTCATAATGGACAAAAACATTGAACAAAGAGTTTGTCTTAAATTTTGCATCGCCAATGGAATTTCGTGTTCGGAGTCACTAAAAATGTTACAGAAGGCTTACGGTGATTCGACTTTATCAAAAACACGTGTTTATGAGTGGTACAAAGCGTTCAAAAGCGGTCGAGATGTGATGGAAGATTTGCCTCGCTCTGGTAGGCCATCAACGTTTGCAACTGAAGTTAACATCGCAAAAGTGAAGGAAATAGTGACTGAAAATCCTCATTCAACTTTGAGAGAGATAGCCGCCGAACTTTCTGTATCTCACGAGTCGATCCGTACTATTTTAACTAATCATTTGGGTATGAAACATGTTACCGCTCGGCTAGTCCCAAAAGACCTGAATTTTCTCCAAAAACTCAATCGCATGAGAGTCGCTGAGGACATGCTAGAACGAGTCAATTCCGACCCAACATTCATGAAACGCATTGTTACTGGTGACGAGACGTGGGTTTACGAGTTTGACATGCAAACTAGTCAACAAGCTTCGGAGTGGCGCTTCGTGGCACCCGTTTTCAATCGGTAGAAGACATAAAGGAGAATTCGCGCCGAGAACTGAATTCAATTCCGGAAACAGCGTTTAAAAAATGTTTTGATGATTGGATTATTCGTTGGCGTAAGTGTATCGTTTCTGAAGGAGCATACTTTGAAGGTGATAAAATAAATTTGGATGATTAACAAACAGTTTGTGTATTATTGATCTTTTCCCGGTACTTTCTTGACAGAGTAGTATAATTAGTACTTAGTACTAATAGTGGAATAAGTAGCTTAGTATTTTTTATTATTGGTCAAATTCGATAAGTCAATAGTTATTTCTAGGCAGTTGTACGTAGAGATCGCAAGCGTTTCTAATTATATTGCCACCACACTGTAGGCCTAATTTGAATATAATTGTATTAATATACGTAAGTGAATTGAAAAGTTTTAAGCCTAAGGTTGATAACCGAAATTAAAAACAAAAAATAACACTGACACACGCCAGTCTTTAATCAATAAATTGTGTCAATCTTCACATGTTTTCTCATTATTATGCATTATCTTTTGTTTTTCTCCTGTCACAATTTTAAAATTTGTGACGGAAATACTAAACAAGGTATGCGATTTCCATAATAATGGATAAAATTGAGCAACGTTCCGTAAATAATCAAGTACTTACAAAAGAATATTTTCGAAGACATGTGCCAGACATTAGGGAAATCCGCCCCATCATATGCCACTGTATAAAGATGGGTAGCGGATTTCAAACGCGACAGAGAAGCAGTTCAAGTAGAACCTAGACGTGGTAGGCCATTGACGGCTACTACAGAAGAAAATGCCAATAAAATACTAGACATGATTATGAATGATAGAAGGTTGAAGATCGTAGAGATAGCGGAAGCAATAGCCATCTTTTATGAACGAGCACAGAACATCATCACCAACGATCTTGGATTTTCTAAGGTGTCTGCCAGATGGGTGCCTAGACCGCTTTCAGCCGAAAACAAACGCACACGCCATACAGTATCACAGGATTGTTTGAATTTATAATATTTCAATGTGATCCTTAACCTTGATTGATTGATTCTTGAATCTTGATCTTGATTTTCTCAGTCGCGACCATGGACGAGACGGGTCCACCACAGCACATGTGAGTCAAAATCACAGTCCGAGCAAAGGAAAAGGTCAAGGTCATCATCTCCTAAGAGCTTAGGCCATTTTGTCAGCCAAGAAGGTGATGGCTTCAGTTTTTTGGGACTGCAGAGGGGTCATAATGATCGATTACCTTGAAAGGGGTAAAATCATAAATGCTGAATATTACTATACCCTCTTACAACGTCTGCATGAAGAAATAAAAATAAATAAGCCCGGTATGTTATCTAAGAAAGTGTTGTTCCAACAAGACAACGCTCCTGTCCACACTGCAGCGAAATTAATCGCACAAATAAGTACATACTTAATTGTGGGTTTGGATTGTTGCCGCATCCACCCTATTCGCCGGATTTGGCCCCTTCCGATTATCACCTTTTCCCCAACCTAAAAAAAGGCTTATGAAGACAAAAAAAATCAACAAATATTAAAGTACAAGAAGCTATAAATGCATCTTGGATATTCTTTTTTATTGCATGGAATTCTGAAGTTAGAGGCGAGATGGCAAAAGTGTACAGATCGTTTTGGAAACTATGCAGAAAAATAAAATTGTTATAATAATTAAAGTCTTTATTTTGAAGGTCAGGTTCAAAACTTTTCAATTCGCCCTCGTACATAGTCTATCAAAAAATGAACCACAGTTAAATAGTTTACAATTATGATTTTTTGTTTTGTAAAACTGGTATTTTTTTGACTGCAAAGTTAATTCGACACTAAAGTCCAACTAATCGACAATCTAAAAAACTAAATTCATACCTGTTGGCTTAACTGTTTAGATTGTATAAACTTACAAGTACTTTAACTGTAACTTTCGTAGCCGTGATTTAATAATGTTTACATATTGTTTTCTACAAACTATCTAATTATGGATGAATCTCTCGTATAAATTATTATGTGTTGCATTCAGATCACAATCATTCGGGAAAAATGGTTAATAAAATAAGAGATTGCCCTAAATTACATCAATAAGTGAAATTACTCTTAAATTGTTTGTCACTTGTCTTAATTTAATATTTCTACGTAACTCCATAAGTTGGTTAGTTGATGAGCTGTTTGTTTAGTAACAATGGTAAAAAGTTATGTTTATTTTTTTATTACAACCTTTTTTTCAGGCTTCAAAAACTACTTTGGATTCATGATATATTTTAGTAAAAAACACAATATTCTCAACGTGTCGTATACTACTTCGTATATTAATAATTTTCAAACTTGCTTATTTTAATTGTCATTTGATTAAATCGTTTTCTATAACGCTAGCTTAATTTATACCATTATTTATTTATTTACCAGTTTATACGAGTAATAAGAGATAATTGAAAGAAAAGACTAACTGTTGAGTTTCTTGCGGCGTTTCTTCTCAACAGTGGTCTCATCTTGGGGATCGCTGGTAGACTCAGACATGTAAAAGTGTCTACAGGGCCTACTTACAAAATAAGGATTTTAATTTTAATTTTCCATCTTGAAGGATCTCGCATTTC
Source organism: Tortrix viridana (assembly GCA_963241965.1). Taxonomy (NCBI): domain Eukaryota; kingdom Metazoa; phylum Arthropoda; class Insecta; order Lepidoptera; family Tortricidae; genus Tortrix; species Tortrix viridana. The sequence goes on from OY725191.1 coordinate 8,251,369, forward strand.
TAATTCAGCAATAAGCGAGATTGGAAAATCATGGAAGATCTCGGAAAAGCGACATTAGAAGCCCTAGTTAAATCCCTTGATTAATGGACTTTCTATCTATGCGACGACCGCGTATGACTTAGACAACGTCTCCTAGCGTAGCGATTTAGGTAGATGGCGTTTGCACGGTCTAGTCGCGTCCGAGAATAATGCGTTACCAACACTTTTTTTTGGATGTTGGTAATAACCGACTTCATAAATTCAATTAGATAGGGATAAGCGACATGAGTATTCAAAACTTATTGCAGGTAAAAAAGGATAAGCGACAAAGATTTTATAAACTGCAAATAAGTAAATAAGGATAAGCGACAAAGGTTTATAAACTGCAATTAGGTAAATAAGTATAAGCGGCAATACAACAGATAAGGTTGATCAGGTTATTTGATCTAAGCTAATTTATATCTTTCTGAAGGTAGTAGGTAAAAAGTCACAATGGAAAATAAAATCGAATATACAGTCAAGTAAAAAAAGACAAACGACAAGTCACTGGTTAGACGCGACAAAGCAAAACTATCCAAGTGTAGTGTTATTTGTCCTGACAAATGAGTAAAAAAATCTTAGCTCAATTTAATCAAAACACATTTTATCTAACCTCCATCATCTAAAAATGAGTCAAAAATTACGTCGTTTAGTAACAAAATTTGTCCGTGTTTCTCAAAATCACCGATGGGATAAGCGACAACAAAGTCGTCAGATGAACACGAGACCTAGCTCATTCGATGCGGAAAAATCAGCCGATTTCAACGATATATATAACTCAATATCACCAAAAATGTCGCTTATCCCATTTCTCCTTTCAAGCGTCGATATGTTATTTGTAGAAAGTGACGGATGTTTTATATCCACATTTATTCACATGGTAAACAAGTAATGTAAACATTTTAAATAATTTCCTAGCACCCATGGTAGGAAGTATAGTTAAGTCTACATATATCTAAGTTTGGGATTATGTCAGCTTGTGGGAGATTGTTGATCATTATTCATTTATGTCAGTGATGTCACTACAGTGGCCGTGCGAGGATGTATGTAATTAATATTTCTTATCATTAAAAAAAAAGTTAAATTTTTAGGGTACCGTAGGTACCCGAAGGGTGCCAAACGGGACTCTATTACTAAGCCTCCGCTGTCCGTCCGTCCGTCTGTCTGTCGCCGGGCTGTATCTCATAAACCGAAATAGTTAGAAGATGAAATTGTCACAGAATGTGTATGTCTATTGCCGCTATAGCAACAAATAATAAAAATAAAATAAAATTAAGAATTAAAGAGGGGCCCCATACAAAAAAAGCCGGTCAAGTGCGAGTCGGACTCGCGCACCGAGGGTTCCGCACAAACTTTTAGGCATGTAAATAGTTCGTAAATCACGGGAATACAATATATAAACTAAGTCCAGTATAAACTGACACGCAATAAGTATGCACATTCTTACTTAGTGAGTGTCAGTTTATATTGGGCTAGATTTTTATGTGATTTAACCACAAATTAACGGTTTTCGGATTTTTTCCTTTACTTGTGCTATAAGAAATTGCTTCATGCCAAATTTCATGATTCTAAGTCAACGGGAAGTACCCTATAGGTTTTGATTCCCTTGAGATTCCCTTGAATATGCGGCATAAACGGCCGTATCTTTTGATTGCGTTAACTTAGATGTCTGATTTTTTCACTGATCCAAGGCATTACAGACCAAAGTATTTGATATGAATTTCAACTTGATACCTTCACCCGTTCCTGAGAAAAAGGGTCTTGACAGACACGCAGACAGACAGACAGACAGACAGACGGACAACAAAGTGATCCTATAAGGGTTCCGTTTTTTTCCTTTGAGGTACGGAACCCTAAAAACGTGATTTTTTTGTTAAATCCGGCTGTATCGCCTTGCTGTTGCCATCATGACAACAGATAATAAAAAGTACATAGTATTAAATCTTTTACTATGGTACGGAACCTCTCGTGTGCGAGTCAGACTCGCACTTGACCGGTTTTTTAACCAGTTTTGGTGTCCTACTGTAAATATGATAATAATATTAACGTTATTAAATATTAAATGATTAGAAATATATTTATAACACTACCGTGTAGGTATATAATTAGATCCACGGTAGTGACATCCATGGAAGTGACTGTGCACAGCTATGTTATTCTGTTAAAACAACGTCATTCAGTTCTAATCAGTCGATGAATATCCGGCGAATTTACATCGTCCGTCAAGGTGGGTAAATGACATTCAACTGCATGCACTTTCATTTAGTCGCTAGTTTGACAGCTGGTCCTCTGTGAAACCAGCGACTAAATGAATGTGCAGGCAGTTGAATGTCATTTACCCACTTTGACGGACGATGTAAATTCGCCGGCTATTCATCGACTGAGTAGAACTGGTTGACGTTTGTGTTAACAGAATAACAGCAGAAAATGAGAATCAGACGGGTAAAAACAGCTTGTCATTACCATTTTTAATATTCACGCTAAAACACATCTTGTACGACGCTCGGAGCAATTTAAAGTGTATTGTAGCATAATTGTATTACGTGCTTAGAATTTCTCAAGGGGATGGAAGACGTTATATTTCCTAATAAACATTGGCATTAATTATTCGTTGACGAGCTAAGGCGTGACCTACTAACGACGCTTTCGTGACATGACTCCGTCTGGTTGATATTATATCTTAAAAATTACAGACTGTTACTGCCTTAGACTGTAGCGCCGCTAAATTTGGATTTTATACTAAGCCAATTTGAAACTGTTATAGTCTCCTTTTGGGAACGATAAAATCGAAAGTGTAACAAAAGTTTGACGTTACATACAGCCTGTTTCATCGTTAAGTAAAGCATATACATTATGACAGATAAATCTTCCCCTATTCCTTTTTTAAACTTGAAAATAGACAAGGGTTTATTTTATGAAACAGGTCCTTTCAATATTTTGACAGGACTAGGTAAATTTTGTTATTAGTGTTTCAAATCGGTCCCATTGTGTTTAAATTAAGAATTGCTTGCTTTTGATTATATTTAATTGAGAATAACCTGCTATATTTTTGACTAGCTTTCTGCCCGCGACTTCGTCTGCGGAGAGTCAATCCTTTCGTAAGTTAAAATATAGCCTACGTCCACCCTGAAAGTCAATTTTAAATGTCGGTGAAATATTTTTTTAAATAGAATGTGTAGTTCCGGAGATTACCCCTTACATACAAACAAAAACACACCTTCCTAATTTTCAATTCCTAACTAATTGCTAATTTCTTACTTTTACTTGTCTCAGCCTGGAATTGGGCCTCAAAAATATCTAACAATCTAATGCCTCTAGTATATATCTATATTACTTTTCTATATTATCTATAGAGCCGTGTTACAGATAGTTTTGAACGCAATGGATAGTAAAATTATTCCTGGTGGTCTATACAAGTAGATTACCATTACGGAAAAAAACGCATTTCTGTTTAAATAAGATATATTTAGAAACATTGTCAACAAACATATATTTGAACACATCTCCTTTCTCCTCTTCCTCATCTTACAACTCCAAGAAATCAAATTCAACTTCGGTCCCAATAAAACACCCAGTGTATGTTTGAATATAATGATAACTTCCAGCTATCACGGTATGACCGCAACTTGTAATCCAAGCGCCGCTGCAGCACAAGCTCGTTACTCACCGAGTGTGAAATTAATAAGATTGGGAAACTTGGGAGCAACTATGTCAGAATATTGCTGTGCAGAATACGGTCACAGTGTCACACGGTGTCCTGAGAGTCAGCAATTCGCTGCCAAATTATCAACACCCGTATTATTATGGTTCCCTTTATTGTGGTTGATAAAGCATGCATCACTCTCGCACTTACTTATTGGTCAGAAAGTGACAGATGTCTCATCCGGGTGCCGTACATTCTTTATACTTCAACTTTTAGCATAATTTCACTTAACTACTCGTAAAATTCACAATAAACAATCTGTATAAAAACAAAATTCGTAATTTGGTGGGTCATAATAATTAAATAACAGAATACTCAATGCCCATAAAAACGTTATTTATAACGTTCATTAGGAATAATGTCATTTGGTATATCATACAAATGTTGTTCTAAATTCTAATCATTATACTAATATAATGATTAGAATTTAGAACAACATTTGAACTAATGATCAGGTGACATAATATTATAATGATTAAAAATAATTAAAATTATACCAGAACAGTAAACAAAAGCGAACTGCTACCAAAACAATAGGTTAGGTTAGATTAGAACTTTGAACATTATGATCTTGGTTTTTATTAAAAAAGAACGTTATAAGCAAAAATTATACTATACAAAGTGACCATTATACTGATTGTCTGTTATGCAGATACATTACTATGCTACTTAACTATTATTGCTTTCGAAATTATGCATTACGTTTATATTAATTTCGTTTTTATACTATTTAATCATTTCTGCAGATCAAAATTATGCAATATAATACATATTGCATGCAAAATGAAAATTCGAAAATAGTTGGTATTAAAAACATTTCACACCCGTTTTATCCACATTTATCCACACGATAAACACGACCATAATAGTCTAGTAGGGCATTCTATCGTTTAGTGTATGTGGCCTAGACTGTTGACTTGTGACCGTGGGGTAGGGTATGCCAGTCCCAGTTGCCATGGTACTGGTGTTTATCCTAACACTGGTTAGGCCTCTCCCTTTTTTCAAATAAGCTCGTATAGGTTAGTGTTAAGAATCGTTTAAAAATAACAATTTTAATCGTCAATTCTTATTTTAAAATCAGCATTATATACGTATGTAATCAAATCAAATAATAATCAAATCAATCTCATTTTACTTACGTAAAAAGGACTGTATGTTTATGGCAACCCCTGTAACGGTCAAATGACAAGTCAAAAGTTAATTTTAAATTCACATTCCGTTATTCAACCGTTAATCTCCAATATTATATTTTTCCAATATATTTAGTTCCGAATAATATCAGCTCAACCACATATATATTTAACTACCATGCCCTGAAGAACTTTTTAAGTTAGAGGATCTTACAGTTAGTCTACATTAAGTTTCCTAAAATTGCCCGGAAGGTTATCTTCGTCATATTTGGAGTCAAGTCTCAGGGACTCGTCGGATACAATATTGTCTAGATCCTTAACTTTTCGTTTTGTTTCCTCTGTCTGCATGACTCCCATCCATCGATCTAAAATACAATAAAAAAGGACAATTAATGAAGACTTAGTCAATATTAGAGTAACTGTGGAACAAACATGTAGCCTCCTGACGACCAGACTTCAAAGAAGACGAGTTATTATTTGCAACACTATTCAGTTCTATATCAGGCGTTATAATGATTGATACACTTATGCACTTGGTAATAAAATACGAGTCGTGACGAAGTTAAGTATAAGCACATAAAGCCGACTGCCTGTCTATGGGGTGAGCGAATAGAGATCTACCTCCAAGCGAGTGTACTGCCTGGGGACCAAAGTCCAATGGTATGAAGTTGTAAGTTGGATAAATATATGCAACTGCCCAAGGAAAAATGTACAGCGAGATGATGCGCGCTGTCTTTGTTACTTGCGCTAATTAAAAGGCTCTACAGACTAACCCCCTTATTCATAAAGGTAATAACTAAAGTATGCTAAAAATACTTATGCTTTGTCCTTATCTTTGATGGTGACATTTGAATTTCAAAGAAAGTGACAAAGCATACATTTAATAAATAGGTCAGCCGATATTGAACAGTCAGTTCATCGTATTAGAACACAGAATAGTCTTAAGGTTTCAATGACTTTATACTGGAGATGTTGTCGTAGATGCTTATCTTCTACTTATCATTAGATATCGCTAGTGTCGTTCCAGTTACTTGTATATTATTAATAATAATTATAATTATCTAATTGTAAATATTATCTAATTGTGTATAAATTGTGTTGCTCTTTTAAAGGTATCTACCTCCTTTTCTGGGAGCACGCGCTTGTAATGTAACAATCCAAGATTCGATTTTGAGCATTAGGTTACAATCCTGCCTCCCTGGCTTTAATGACTGTAATTCTCGACTCTCCTCACTCACTGATGTAATGTTCGAACCTGAATTCTTGCATTGCGAGCAAATGCTCCCCGTGAGGAAGCATCTTAATTGTCAGATAAATCTTCTTATGCACGCTAAACAAAACTAGAACTTACCAAAGAGTTCGTTAAATGGTCTCTCATCACCGCCGTAGTCAGCAGGTATGACCTCCTTCGGCACATGTTTGTGTAAATCTTCATACGTTGGGTGAATGTAGATCCTCTCTGCGAGTTTTGGTTTAAGTATTTGTTTGAACAAGAACATAATCTTATCCACGAAGTACGGTGCGTTGACCAAATGTATACCTTTAAGTTTAGTTCCATGGCCTTCCTGAAAATTAAAATTGACTCCTTGAATGTTCTGTTTGTTTGCTATCCTAAAGAACCTGGGTGAACCGGTTCTGGAGTGGAGAATATGTATTGGTTATTGTAAAGAAAAATGCCAGATGTTGAGACTTTAGTCTACCAGGCAGGAAGGGAGAAAGGGCAAGAACGATTCGAATAGATGCGTAAATCAGAGGAGAGTTTGTAGGGTTTGAGAGTTCATGTCCAGCAATGGACTACATGAGCCTATGGGCTAAGATGATAATGATAACGAGGCTAAAACACGGAAATAATATTAACTTGAAAAGTACGATTACGGTAGGTAATTAATTATGAAGACAGTCGTATGAAACGAACGCCTTTATTCCAAATCTTTGGTAACTTGCTTAAATTATCGGTACTAAAACGAAAGATGTTGCCTGTTACAAAATTAATAATATAAATTACAATTTTGATAATGAAGCACTTACGATTACAATCCTTTCCAATTTTTTTAACACAAACGGGTTAAGTCTGGCCATTAAGCCAATTTTAACGTTTTTGAAACTCATGATATATCTTTCTGAATATGATATATCGTCGCAATATCTATGTTCCGTCATCTGTAACAATAAAATATTAATGTCAAATACTTAAGAAAAAAGATCAATATTATAAGAAAGTTTGTCCCAATAGGATCAGCACGGTTAAATAACTAAGTAATTGGGTTGGGGTAAAATTGGTACCATCAGCATTCGGGTGTATAATGTCTCATTAGGACACCTTCTGTCACTTTTGAATTTGCCAAGGTAGAAAGTATTATAATACGACCTAAGACACCATTAAAAGTAATTTTTTGTACATAATTTGGAAAAAAATATGATGATTTTTCATTGTTCAATACTTACGAGAAATATAAATCGAATGTACTGTAGAAGGTCGAAATCTTCATAACTGTCGACCTCCTCAAATTGAATCAAATTTACTCTAACAAATTCATTGGGAATGAGTTTAGGCAGCTGAGCAAATTTCCTGCAAAGAATATATAAAATCTCAATGAACATTATAACAATAAAATCACTTTCATGCCACGGAGAAAGCAAACGAAGTTACTGTCCACTTGGTGATAAGTTAGAGCTTATTATAACAATTGCAATCTCATGGTATCAATGCGGAAATGTACAAATACAACGTGTCATGCCAGGATCCCTCAAAGCCACAAATAAGAAACTCGTAGAACCGACGAGTGGATAAATGTAAACCAAGGACCAGGGCCAGAAGCGTTGGCCGTCAGAAGGCCAGATAGGCGGATGACATAACGAAGTTACTGGGAAAGAGCTGGACTTATGCCACTCACTTTCTTCACCGTAAACGATAGGTCGTACAAACCTGGTGTGAACATTCCGTGAGCAACAGCAGTTTTAACGCAAATTCTGATCGTTTCTGGGTAAGGCCGCGGAGCGTTCGAACCGTCCCGCTTTTATGTCACGAAAAAATTCGTGTAATAAACGGCGTTTACTTTCAATGAAAATATGTAGTCGTGCTTAAGTCCTAACATAATACCTCGAAAGTAAAAGCTGTTTGTTACATGTCATTTTTTTCGTGACATAAAAGCGGGGCGGTTCAAACGCTCCGCGGCCTTTCCCTTTTATCCAATGGACGATTGCTGATTTGATTTTAATTACCTTTTAATAAGACCTAGGTGTAGGTTGGATTCCTTTATAATTACAACAATTACTATAATACTTTGTTTCAGATTGAATGGCATTTTTTGCCGTCAGTATAGATTGCACTTAAGAGAGAAATATTCATTTAGATGATTACCCACAAGTGTGTATTTAAAATGTGTCCTTTAATTACGGCTTTAGGTACCTAACATACATAAATACTATCCACAATTCTTTACTTTGATACATTTTTTATGCTGCATCAAAATTAAAAGACGTTCAATCAAACGTTTTTATCAAGACTCCTTTGTTTTTATCAATTGACTTACAAGTTGAGACTATACTATTCACCCAACTATTACCATTTATTCCTATATATATTAATTAACGAAATATTTCTCGGGGTTTGGTAACGCATTCACTCCGTCCTAAGATTGCAGTCTTGCTAATGTAACTTACCCACTCACCATCAGCTGACCCATCTACTTTTTGTCTATTTCGTGCCATTAAAAATACTTACACAAATTTTGGTACTTTAGTAAATTCTTGCAGCGTCCTGTTTTGGCATACATCAGGCATCGTGCTCCTGAATCGCAGCAACCTGTCGAGTCTCTTCTTGCATTCTTCGATAGAGCCCTTCGACAACAATAGCTGACGATCGACGAAACGAGTTTTGGCTAGAAATAGACAGAAGTAACTTCAATAAAAAATATTTGACGATGTGGTTAGCCTAGTTGGTAGTGACCCTGCCTACGAAGCTAGCGGTCCCGGGTACGAATCCCGGTATGGGTAAATATTTGTCTGATGAGCGCGAGTAATTGTTCCTGAGTCATAGATGTTTTTTACATTTAAATATGTATTTCTCTATTATAAGTATGCATATCGTTGCACAAGCCTAGAGCTTATTCTGGGACTAGGTCAATTTGTGTGGGATTGTCCCTGATATTTATTGTTATTAATGATCCATACTTTGTCTTAAAAATATTGTTTTCGAAACAATGGATATTGTTTTTGTTTTTATTGTTGTTAGCACCAGAAACGAAGGCTATGGAAGGACACAGAGACGACGACACGGATTAAATATATTGAAAAGTAAGTTTTTTTTAATATGGAGAAGTTAAACGAGCGCATGCCAACCAATGACAAGTGAGGTCTGAAGCTCACGTATATTTGTTATCTGAAGATTATAAACGCGTTGTTAACCCTGGTAAGTAAAGGTGGAAAGCCTAGCTAGTCAATTTACCGGTTAGCTAACCTTCGCATGACAACACAATCTACCTATAAATAATTTAAATATACCTGCTTTTGAAAAGAGTAATGCTTAAACAGTTTAAATTATATTGACTTGATTTTGAACACTCTGAGTATAACAAATAAAATACAAAATGTAAAAAGGTTCATGCTATTTACAGTTCACACTATTAAATCCTAATACTAATAATAATTTTAAATGTGAAAGTTTGTATGGATGTTTATACGTTTGTGTTTCAAGCCAAACAAGCCTAAAATGCTGATTTGGATGAAATTAGCACACACATAGTCCCTTTCATTAAGAGGACTGTGACCCAGCTGCAAAATCTAGCCTTTTCATACAAACGGCGATAACGTTTTCCACCCCCTAAACGTTAACCGAATTCGACCAATTTTTGATATGTGGTCTGTCGGAACAAAAACTATGTCCGTACGTTTCGTTTTTTTAAATATTGATTAGTTATAAAGATATTATGGCCGAAATTACTTTTGTATGAAAACAATAAAACGGGAATAAATCGAATTTAATTGATAATATTGGAAAAAAAACGAAACGTATGGACATAATTTTTGTTCCGACAGACCACATATCAAAAATTGGTCGAAATCGGTTAACATTTAGGGGTGGAAAACGTTATCGCCGTTTGTATGGAAAGCCGTCACCTCACAATCCATTTAACACAAAATGTACTTATCCCGGAAAATGTTATAATTACCGAGAGAAAAGCGATAAATGACTTCTACGCGGACGGAGTTGCGTGAAATAGCTAGTATGTAAACAAATTATTAATATAAAATGACCATTGCCGACTTTGAATTATTGAGCCACCATCAGGTCAACCTCTGGTCTTAATGACAGCATCAAGTCACGGGAAAGAAACGTCAACATGAATGGAAAGCATTCACATGCGGCAAGATCCACCGCGATTAAGGCGACTTACGGGGTGATCAATCCAAATGGGTCAGTAGGGAGAAGTCCGAAACTATGAGAGATAGCGACATCTGTTCTTACGAACCATGGCTTCGATTTTAGATTTAATAATAATGACATTAATTTTTTTTTAATCTCTCATACATAACCGGGAATCGAGCCTGGTCGAAATCTCTGTAAACAATGTTATGTATAAATTCTGCAAGTTTTTTCGTTGTTATTGTTGATGGTGCGAATCATATCATAAGTCACAAGGAAGACATTTTTAATATTGTTTAAGTAATTGAAAGAAAAAGCCAACAATAAGATAATTATTTTATTTCAGTAAATGTTCAAATTGGTAGCCATTTTCCTGGATGCAGAGATTAATTCTATAGGGTAACGAATGCAATATTGCGTTTCGTATTTTTGTGGGGTGCATCGGTGTTAAGATATTTTCTAAAGCCGTTGTTAAATTTGGTCCTTATACTTTCAGGATCAATTATACAAACAAATACTACACGCGATTACATAAATAATATTGACCAGGTTCGATTCCCGTTTGAATGTCATTATTATTAAATCTAAAATCGACGCCATGGTTCCTAAGAACAGATTTCGCTATCTCTTATAGTTTCTAAATTCTCCATACTGACCCATTTGGATTGATCACCCTATATATATATATATATGCAGGCTGCTTAAAAATGTATAGGTACCTAAATGAGGGACAGCCTTTTGAAGATGCGCTTCCATGGAGCACCATTTCATAATAATTTCCACATCTTCCTTCATTCTTTTCTCGTCAAATCCACAAAAGTTAAGAATACTCTTCTCTTCTTCCTGGGTAATTATAAATATTGCTTCATTATTCGGATCCGCCATTTTGCTATTGGTATCTGTAAAATACAAAACAAAATATGTTTTGAACACCATACAAAACATTTACAGAAACTTACATTATAGTAGCCTTTTGCGAAAATATGTTAACGAATTGACATGCTGCTGGTTAAATGTAAAATCTTGAAATATTTATAACTAGCTTTTGCCCGCGACGTCTCGTTATCTTTTAAATTTGAATGTACGGAAGTTATTTTAATTATTATGGAAAGCAACCGGAAAATTTTGAAGGCAACGCTTCTGAAAGAAGTGTTGCTTAAGGAAAAATAACTTTTTGGGGCATTTTCGGCAACCACTACAAAATCTACCAAGACTGATGCGTGGAAATTCATACACGCCAAGGCACAAATTACATTTTAATTTTCGTTAAATTAGTAGTCCGTTCGGAACTGAGTTTATTCTCATTCGGAATATTCTGTGTAACCGCTGGCTACCTCGGGCATCATTTTCATTCATATTTCTCAGGAATCAGTATCTCATGAATGGATCATTCCACAAGCTTATAAAAATACACTTCTTCTTCTTTATATTAATGGCGGTCCACCAAGTGATTTCGAAAAATACACTTAATATTTACAGATTTCTTTACTCAGACTTTGACTTAGCTAGTATGAATGATTTGACCGACTGTAACTAACAAATTAACAAGTTTACTTAGCTCGCAAGCTGGGTAGTTTTTTTTACAAAGTGACAATTACAAGTTGACAATGTAACAAAATGTTCGAGAAATGTTAGCTCGATTGAAGCAATTTCTAACAATAAAAAAGAAATATATTATGTCTATAGTTAAAATTTTACACTTGTAATTTGAATTTTACAAATTGTAGAAAAGTAGCTTCGTGAAACGCTTGTAGTGTCTTTTTAACCAATGTTGCCAGTTTACACTTGTAATTTGTAACTTGTAGCTTCGTGAAACGGGCCACTGCAGTCGTAACACAATTTTGTAAATTTCCAATGTTCCTATTTCATGAGTACTAAAAATATATAGTATTATATGAAATGTAATTCATTATACTAATGCATGAGAATCATGTCATGAAAATACTGGGTGTTTTTTTATTCGTCTTAAACATTTTAGGGGTTAAATCAGTAAGTCATACTGACCAATTTTCACTATGGGACCAACCCCGGAATCGCGAAAAAAAATTTGACCCTCCCATACAAAACATCGTCAGCTGACGGGGCCAAAGTATAGGATGGTCAATTTTTTTTTCGCGATTTCAGGGTTGGTCCCATAGTGAAAGTTGATCAGTATGACTTACTGATTTAACCCCCAAAATGTTTAATACGAATAAAAAAACACCCAGTATACCTTTTTTTTACGGAAATAACAGATAGATTACGTTAAAGTGAGCGTCAAGAAACTTTCGCAAACCACAATTGTGACGTTCTCAATATAAAGGGACCTTATGGAGGAAGGTAGTTACGCTCTTCTTATTCTTGTAACTATACGAATACTATAGTAACAGTTCTAAAAACGGCGTAACCACAGGTGGTTACGCCGCGAACCTTATGGAGGCAGGCCTCCATAAGGTCCCTTTATATTGAGAACGTCACAATTGCATTATCATAGCGCCTAGGCGAGGCATAGCGTGTCAACGGCCAACCAGTACACTAAGTCAGCCAAGGAAGGCATGTTATTAAGTCATTAAAATTACCATAATCGAGAGAACAATGCTAAATAGTCTTTAGACACCTTACACAGTATTTCTTAAAATAGCTACTCAAAGAGGTAAATCAAATGGAAATTGATAAAACTAATTTCAGTGTATAGTTGTCAATAATTTAATCCCTTTGAGCCCTTTCCATACTTTATAATCTAAGAACTTTGAGACAAATAAAAACAGAGCTCTCATAAGAAATGAAAAACAATATAACGGATCTTGGACGCGAACACACACACACACAGTTATTCAAAACAAACAATATTAATCATCGACAATATGTTTTTTATCATTATTTTGCATGCTGTTTAAAATAGATGACCTCTAATTTTACCTCTGTATAATGTAAACATGTATTCATGTAATGAAGTCGTTTACTGTATATTGTTTTGATAAACAAAATGATGACTTCATGATAATGGAAATCAGTTTGACAGCTAAGAAAATGCACCTATTTATAAAAGTATTCGCCAATGTTCCTTCAAATTTGCGAAAATTGCAGTTAATGTGACCTATATATAATTTTTGAGAGTACTGGTATAATCCCACGCAAAAACCTAGTTTTGAAGCATCCGTATATAACAATTAGGGTAAGCTAAATTACATAAAAGTAAACGTACTTAAGAAACTCACATGTTTTATTTAGTTATAATGTGATTGCATACAACGATGAAACAAAATCTTAAATTGTCTTGTTTATGATTAATCAAGACGCAACTTTTTCGATATTTAAAAATAATAGGTAATACTTAAAAATCTAATATTTTTGAGTTAGCAAAAGGCGACTATCTACAATATGATTTAAAATCGAAATGTCTGTGGTTTTGATACGAAACAAGTTTATCTAACAACAAATTGACGTTGAGAATGACCTTAGATGACCAACAAGGAAAAATCAAGCTAATATTTAAAGCTTAAATTGCAAAAAACCGTGCTATTTAGTGCAAATTAGTAAGGCTAAAAAGGCATCAAGGCTTCATTGAAGGTTTCGTACCACTATCATGAGAATTAAAAGCTTAGAAATACAAATTATGTTTAGAAGAATATATTGAATAAGTACATAAAATTAGTTATCTTGTATCCTTTATTTAATTACGATATATACTTTAGTTTTTAATCCTCAAAGACGCACCGAAGTCCGAAATTTAAATAGTTGAGTGCATCGGCGTGTATTGAAAATTGTATGAACAGATTGTAATCGTAACTATATATATATTTTTTTTAATTAAAGTTTTCTTAGTATCTGTGTCTTGTAGGGTTTATTTTTAAATTATTGTAAATTCATAACATATAATGTACAACTATAAAACTAAAAAAACAATAGAAACAATGATGCAAAAAAAATCAGCAAATTAACATATTAAATTAATTTCACTAATAACTTTGTATGCTTAACTTTTAAAACCAATTTATTTTAATTTCACCAAGTGTTATACGTTTCTTAAATGAAAAAGTCAATAAATTAAAAGATAAATAAATATTTGAAAAACACTAGAGAACATCAAACATTGGGTAAATAGGTATATAATTCGTGTTCTGGAATGCTCATGATGTGATTATTAAAATATAATATTTCTATTAATTTAATTGTTTTTTTTTCTACCTTTAATGGCGTCCGGACGTGGTGGTAAGTACTTACTGAGCAACAAAGATAAAAATGGCAAAGTTTTATAGGTACCAAGGCGATGCGATTTTTTTTCAGATAACAATGGACATTATTATGGTTCCGTGGTAGAGCTTTGAACTCTTTTTATTCTATGTTTATCTAATCACTTGTTATCGTATGTATTTAAGGCGATCAAACGACTCTTTGATCGGACGATACGAAACGATCAACGAAAAAAATGTTCTTTTAATCAGAGTTAAAATATAGCATCGTGTGTGGCATATAGCATTAAGAAAATCTTATAAAATATTTTGCTTAACGGTGCCCCTCAAGGCTGAAAAGAAACATATAATAAATATTTTTTAGAGCAGGTCCTAGAATTGAACCCTGTAGAACGCCAGCTTTTTATATTACACATTTGCATTTTAGGCGCGAACTACTATTGTATGTATTTGTGACTATTGTATGGGCTGCGTGCAAATGAATACAAATTATGCGATAGAAAAAGTAAACCACAGAGTAAGGATTTTCGAGCTAACTAAACACTGTTTTGTTAAAAAAAGTCAGTCAGTCAGTTGAACAAGGCAATATGACGTTGTGTTCGCATACCTACCTAAATAGTAGGTATAGTAATTGTTATTTTGTCTGAGTCAGAAAGCTGCCATACATTGTCAAATGAGTAAACGCGTCAAATCAAAGAGCGTCACTACGTATAATCGGGACCCATTCAATAACACCCGTTAGATATTATTTGTTTAGATATGTTTTGTTGCATGTGTAATATAAATACGAGTGCAGTCTATATGGAATAAAAATCGACTCCCCATATACTTACTCACTTAATAAACGCACAAGAAACCTAGGTATTTCAGTTAAAGTATGCTTTGTCACTTTCTATCAAATTCAAATGACACATTGAAAGATAAGGCTAAAGCATATTTTTAAGCATACTTTAGTGGTTCTGAGAGGATATGATTTTGAACACCATCATATTCACTCGATCATATTATTTAATACCATCTCTGTCTTAACTACTTATAATAAATGATATACATATTCCGTCTCACACAAATTGACACACACACCGGCACCGACACTGAGACACTGATAGACATACTCACAGGGTGTCCCAATATCAGTAACCCACATTGACACCGGAGGTAGACCAGCCTAAGACGGACCGAACCAGACATGGTTTTTAAGATTTGCCAGTTTAAAGTTCTTTTCCAGTACAAACTTTAAACTGGCATATCTCGAAAACCATGCGACTTTTACTGAGGTCATGTTAGCCTGGTTCGGTCAGTCTTCGGCTGGTCTACCTCCGGTGTCAATGTGGGTTACTGATATTGGGACACCCTGTAGAGAAAGCTTACTTAAATACATAGGAAATATTCAGGACTCGGGAAGAAACACTCACGCTTATCACACAAAGATTTGTTCCTACCAGGAATTGAAGCCGGAGACCACTAGATTCGTACGCAGAATACTAACTTCAGTTTCATCCTAAAGAAACAGACGCACGACTCGATAGCTGGTAAATTCAAAACTACAAATGAATGAAGCCGCTTCGGTGCATTAAGTTGTCTACAAAAGAGGAGGGACGCAAGGCACTGCATATAACATACCAACTAATATAATAAATGCAAAAGTGAGTTTGTCTGTGATCAAAGCCGTTTTATGCCCTTAGGGCACACGAGAGAAAATCAAAATTTAAAGTATTTATTTAGTAAATTGGCCACGTGCGGGCTAGTTTACAGGTGGATGGTGAACCTACTGGCACTTCAGACAAGATCATCGTTGCAGAGAAGCGCTGCAAGAAACTTGCTTCTTGTCTAAGCGAATATGATCGGCTTTTCGGGGCCCCTGAGCATAGGAGGCCTCATTTGCCTTTATGGTAAAAACAAGATTGTCTGTGATGTGTCCCTTAATGTAATGTCTCCGTAGCTAAGCAACTGACATGATTTTGAAATATAATTAGTTGGAAAATAGCTTTTAAAGTCACGGGATAGGACATAGGTGGAATAGTTTTAAATTGTAGCTATTTTTAGTTTTATTTTGAATTTGTAATATTTAATATTCGCACCCCCAGTACAACACTGCACTAAGTCAAAATATTTCATGTTTTCAGAATCGACGAAAATATAATGCAATATAAAAATTCGATGTTGAAATTTTTCGACATAATACAGTGCTGTACT
Organism: Tortrix viridana; assembly: GCA_963241965.1. Taxonomy (NCBI): domain Eukaryota; kingdom Metazoa; phylum Arthropoda; class Insecta; order Lepidoptera; family Tortricidae; genus Tortrix; species Tortrix viridana. Next base: position 8,267,953 of record OY725191.1, read on the forward strand.
GGGGGTGCGAATATGTAAATAACTTATTATAATAAAAGAACTTAGCTAGGTAACAACTTCACCAAAAAAATATGCACATTAAAGTATTTAATACATAATATAAAAATATATTAAAATATTAAAATAGCATACCAAATCAGATAAGCGCAAGGCAAACATGGCAAGCATAATGCAAGGTTGCTACCATAACGTACTGTATTTTGTAATTCGCTTCAGTAAAGCCATAAATCGATCGTGCGAGTCGGACTCGCGCACCGAGGGTTCCGTAGCGCCCGACTCACATTAGGCCAGTTATTATTATTAGTTGTTTTTCTCTAAGCTTTGCACTATAATCACACCAATTTTGACGCTACTACAGTACCGTTTCTACAATAGAACGATAACAAAAAAACCATTGATAAAAGTTGTTTCTTGTATAAAAAATAATAACGAGGCGCTTACAGTTCAAAAGATAGACCTTTAAAGTTAAGACAGACGGACAGACGGACGGATGGACGGACAACGTAGGCTTAGTAATTTGGCACCCTTTAGAACACTGAACTCTAAAAAAAGAACAACATAATGACAAATTATTAATAAAAGGCTTCACTACATTTCTTTACTTTGGCACTGTACCAGCACTGTTTGTAAAAACAAATTTTCGTTTCAGAGATCCGTTTGTGAAATATTAAACTTTAAAGTGCTCATTTTTTGTTAGAGTCAGGGGGGGGGGGGATCCCCTACAGCCAAAACTACAAATACTAAAAATCTAAAAAATATCTTTGATTAAAAATTAACTAAGTAATATTTATGTTTTTTTTTTTATATTGTTGTTTGTTTTTCTTTGTAGTAATAGCGACGGAATCCTACACTGAGCATGGTCCGACATGCGCTTGCCCGGTTTTTTTTATATTACGGATTATTGCATGGTCCGTATCGCACTTTTTAAATCTATTTTTAAACTGACTTATCTCTCGCCGGATTTTTAAACTTATCTCACAATAAGGCTATATATTATTATGAACACGAGCTGTCATTGACCCTTGTGATGTCCAATTTTCCCGCTCAGAAATATTGTTCCTATCTCTTCCCTTGGGATTAACCCTTCTAGAGAGGCGGAAAATCGCCCTTTTGGTCAGAAACGATTCGGCAATACCCGAACGTATACCCTTGTGACTACTAGAAGATATTGCTTGGGGACACAAGGTTTGCTTTGAAAATTAATTATGCTGGTAATTTGCTTCAATATTTTTCATTCTACGAACATAAATAAATTAACGCTTTGTATGCGAAGTATTGTTATTCAATTACTCGTATAGTCACAAACGTTAATTTAGGACCCACTTTAGGTCCAAAGTCAATCGGATATTTCTACAGCAATAAGGTGGAGTTTCCTGTAAGTTACAAATGACTTTGCATCTCTAATGACATTATTGACAATTTCAAGCAATACTTTTTTGAAATGGGCCCCAAATTAACGTTCGTGACTGTACGTCAGATGAGTTACGCTAACAACTTAACGATGTTCAAAATGTGTGGAAAATGTATCGAATTGACATAAGCGGCTGCTGACTGATGAGACTGGTCGTTAACTTACGCCAATCCTGCATCTTGACTAGGCTCCCAGTTACTGAGGGTTTCTTAAGGTTAGTTCTAACAGTCCGGCTGATCTCGAAGTGTCAGTTCATGGTATTAGAACACAGAATATCAGTTTCTGGTACAATTTCATAATTTTTCATCATAGATTTTGACTAGCAGGCCGCCGCAGGACAGCCGGCAGACTGATTAGTCTATGTTCCCTTTATCCGCAACTAGAGACCCGTCCTCGCTTCGCTTCGGTTACATAAGTTAAAATATAGCCTATAGCGACCCGCCCTTGCTTCGCTCCGGGTTCTATTATATACATAAACCTTTCATGAAGAATTATCTAACTGATAGTGAAAACCGCATCAAAATCCGTTGCGTATTTTTAAAGATCTAAGCATAGGGACAGACAGACGCGGAGGGCGACTTCATTTTATTATATGTATTGATGTGTGTTACAGATGTTAACTGAAGACTACGAGATCATCATGGACTGTTTAGAGCACAGCAATTTTTAGAACCACACTAATTGTTATCAAACATCTTCTCATGCATCTTTAACATTTATCTTAAAACGCACCATTAGTCTTTATTAAAACGTAAAATATTATACCAGCAACCGTACAAAGCAAACTTTACACTCCGGCGCCCACTTTTCCAAAGTTTGCTTAATACAAGGCAAAACGTTGACTTTTTGCGCCATCTACCAACTGAAGAAGTTATCTCGTTAAATGCACCCAGAGTTTGCGAGAAACAGCCTAACTTTGTGACCAGCATCCAATCAAACTAGACCTCGTATATACAACAATAATGCATCATAAGCCCTCCTTTGTAAGCGACTCCTTGGCTTGTCTGAGATCTTCCTAAGCTGGGCAAGAGCCATTGCGGAATTTAAGGTGCTTCGTCATCTTAGTCTTAGTTGAAATTGAGGTCAAAGGAGACGTCACGTTTGCGGTAGGTTCGCCTTAATTATGTGAAGGAAGTAAGTGGTAACAGGTAATTTATTTGGTCTGGCTGCTTGGAATTTTGCCAACGATTTATTTACAAGTAGCTTTTGCGCGCCTGTTCCTACTATTCCGGTGTCAATGTTAATTTTTTTGGAATAAAAAGTACTCTATGTCCGTCTCCAAACTGTTAACTATTCTTGTACCAGATGGTACGTCGATGGGTCGTGACGTTGATCCGTGAAACCAATATAAACAAACGACCACTTAAGACTCTTGATATGGGGTTCTTGATATTTTTAATTTAATTTAAAATAGCCACTATCACACCAGTTGACTGAAAAAAAACTCTTGACCATCATCTCCATTCCACAAAAGACTTAACGGACGCAATAACATTTTAATTTTAAACAAAAACAGGTTGTGACAGTCAAGAACGCAACTTGCGTTATTGACTGACACACGTTATTGCGCACACTTGCGTGAATTAGCAAAAAAATTACACACCAATATGACATTGCAAATCTGCGAAGTTCGTATATTATGAGCTCTCAAAGCCTGACAAATTCCAGGTAGTGAAAAAGACAGCGATATACGACTTCTATAGCCCTTTCCCTTTTCATTAAATGGAATCGGAAACCTATATTTTATAAACGGCCGGTGGATCAAAGTACCGTTCAGTATAATTAAAAACTTAATTGTTGATATTTTTATAGATATTTAGATTTATATTGTACTAGTTTTACAATTGAACAATTAACTGAGAGGTAATTTTTGATGACTTTTCGAGCTTAAGTATATACTTCTCCAGAAAAGAAACGAATAAAAAAAACATTTATAGACATTTACTGTTTTATAAAATCTATTCTTTGGTTATAGATGTTTCCTTTGTGGTGAGGATTTGAGATCAGAGGTAAATTTTATGAGCGCGGAAGTGTCAACATAATTGTTATTATTATACACATACGAGTATAAATCATTATAAATCTCCATCATAATGCCAAACTCTGCTTACAGAGTTACAAATCTCTTGAACGCCTAAACCGATTTCCTAATGTCTAATGTCAAGTTGTTATTGGCGATACGTATATCTACATCCTGCAACCATAGATGTGAAAGCCACTAAAAGAAAGCAAAATTATTTTCACACTAATAAATATAAGAAATAACAAAAAAAGCGCGCGGAGTGCGAGTCAGACTTTTATTTTAATTATATTTTTTTTTAGCAGCTATATGAGTAGTATTACTCACTTTTTGAAAATTAATTGTGTCTAATGATCTGTTCATGAGATACACAGCACGCTGACAGAAAGATGGACAGACAGCGGAAGCTTAAGTCATACAATTTGAAAATAGTGTAAACGGAATGTAACAAATGTTACTTGTTAACACAGACGTAAACTTCGATTGTTCAAGTTGTACTCCCTCGAGCCCTTGAATCAATTTAACTTAGTTGTTTGAATCCACCGTCTTTCTTCAAGAATGGTTCATTAGTTTTCCAAGAGACAATTTATTTGAAAATGTCAGCTACGTGCAGCATATTTTATGAAATGTATGTTGATACGTTTTTGGGTCATACACAGTCACAGAAACAAAAGTTGTCTCACCTGTTCCAGAAAGTTAAAGACTTTGAAACCAAATTTTTCGTTTTAGGATATATCCGCGTAATGGGAGTCTGGTGTAGTTTTGGTCTGTATCGAAATTATATGAGTTAAAAACTTCCACGTCGTTAACTTTTAGGAACAGAAGGGACAATTTTGAACCTAACTCTGTGTATGACCCTTTTAACAATCTAGGAAACATTTATAAATAAGATACAGCTCTTTTCAATACAAACTCCTTATGAACCGTTAAACATTTTATTCCTGCCAAGTCAAATAGTGATGGGTAAAATGTTAAAGGGTTACCCTCTTATTCATAATCGCACAATAACTAAAGTATGCTTGAAGTATTGTGGCCTTATCTTTCATTGTGACATTTGAATCTAACAGAAAGTGACAAAGCATAATTTTACTAAAATAGGTTTGTTGTGCGTGTATGAATAAGGGGGTTAGTAATGTGTATCATTGGACATACTAATCGTTTTGTAATTTGGAACTTATAAAAAATATCTATAAACGGTCATATCCGCCGAAAGAGGTTGTGCTTGACAAAAGCCTTCCCCAAAGAACGCCACACTGATCGGTGAATTCTATCAAGAAATTGTATGCTTAATTAATTAGAGACTCATCAATATAAAATAGAGTTTTCAATTGTTTTTGCTAGTAATTTGCACTAGGCAAGGGGTGCCTAAATTGTCTTTATCTAGTTTACTTGTACTCAATTATTATCTTTATTTATTATTATTTTCTGGAACCTGGCATGAAACTCACAACAATTTTTTTTGAGCATTTTAGAATAATTGATGCATTAAATATAATATCTGTTCGTTCAATAAAAGCACCTACATTTTAATTACAAAATAGTGTTGTTACTGAAAAAATCACACGATTTCAAAACCAAATCGGAATAATTTCCCCAATCTCAATCCTTTTTAAATGTTCCATTTAACTATCTCTATTCCTTTTTATCACCTCACACTGTAGTTGGTATTCTTTCAAATGAAAAAATCTTCGGTCGTTACTTTGGCGTGATCGAAATTCTTGTATTGTCGCTGAGCTGAATAAGCCCTTCTTCGTTTCATTTTCTTCTTCATCTTCCTTTCGTTTTGAACCTTATCTTTCTTCATTAAGATGTATTTTAGTTTGAGACTTCAGCTGGTTATCTTAGGGTTATGCTGACACATTCCACTGTGTATTAGGGTCTGTTTTCAGTATTGCATGTGTTATCAACAATTTTACGGCTACGGGCTTTGGATGTTCTTATGAACCAACTTTCTCTTTATTGAATGTTTCTCTTTCTAAAGCTTGCAACTGTTACTTTGAAAATTGGATGTAAAGACCAGAATATAAATAAATAAAAATGGATGCGGAACATCTTACATAGTTACCCTCTTATTCATAATCGCACATTAACTAAAGTATGCTAGAAGTATGGCTTGTCCTTATCTTTCATTGTGACATTTGAATCTGACAGAAAGTGACAAAGCATACTTTTACTAAAATAGGTTTGTTTTACGTTTATGAATAAGGGAGTTAGTGTATGAGAAGTTAAAGGTGAGATAAAATCTGACGTACCGAATTAAAACAGGAGCAAGTTGAAATATTCTAGTTATTGCTCAACAATTTAAGCAACAGAAGAATAAAATTAATAAAGTGACTAATTTATATTCAACTAGCGACCGGCCCCGGCTTTGCACGGGTAGCAGAGCATATACGCACCTAATCCTTGATGAGTTATACGGGAGCCCGTTGACATGCATTAAATTGTTTGACCATAAAATTGTTGTATTGTTTGGTCGAAAATCTTTTTGCCTAATTGGTCTGAAATTTCTGGGTTTAATAAATATCGATTGTGTAGATTCGTTAGATTAGGTTAGGTAAGGTTGGATTAGGTCAAAAAATGATTATGCCACCCGATATAAACCCGAATTACACACCTAACCTTCCTCATGAATCACTCCGTCTATTAGTGATAACCGTATAAAAATCTGTTCAGCAGTTTTTGAGTTTATCGCGTTCAGACAGACAGATGGACAGACAGTTACGGCGGGGGGAATTTGTTTTGTAATATGTAATAATTTCGGTCAATACCCAGTAAAAAGTGTTAAGGCTGTTTGTCACATCTATAGGATCAAAATTATCAGTTTGTGAAATGATAATTAAAATAAATCCTGATAAGATCCAAGCAGTAAAAGAGAGAGAGTTATGGCAATAATTATACCACTTTTCCTTTTTATGCCTGGATAACAGGTTTTGATAATACGTTATGCGAATAATTTGTAATTAAACTTATTGGCGTAAAATAGACATTGAGGTTAAGGTTAAGTCCAATTAGCACAGTTTGTATTTTCTCGCTAATCGTGTCGGCCGTGCAATGAAGAGAGAATTGACGACGCGGTTAGCCTAGTTGGTAGTGACCCTGCCTACGAAGCTAGCGGTCCCGGGTTCGAATCCCGGTATGGGCAAATATTTGTGTGATGAGTGCGAGTATTTGTTCCTGAGTCATGGATGTTTTCTATATATTTAAATATGTATTTATTTATATAAGTAAGTATATCGTTGCCTGGTACCCAACCCATAGTACAAGCCTAGAGCTTAGTTTGGGACTAGGTCAATTTGTGTGAGATTGTCCCTGATATTTATTTATTTAATTGCTCGCCGCCGCCGCCAGTGTGATAATTCTGACATGTTTTCCTACAGAACTACGCAGATATTTTACACGGAGAAAAAAATCTAGTTCCGTGTAACAGAATATTGTATTATATGTGACAACTATACACTCATTTTTACACATTAATATAAAATTCAACTTCTGTACAACATAATTTCTAGTACCTATTACCATTTACCTAGTATCGTAGGAAACAAATTTTGTGTTGTTGACAAAACCTGTTGGACGGTAAATGCATATTTCACTCTGTAACTATTAGATAGTAACCACTACAATATCAAAGTTTTCATGTACTAGAATATTTTAACTAGAATATTCTAGTATTAACAAAGATATGACTTGTTGTTATAAAAATAAAATCTGTTAACCATAGCTGAAATCTGTTTTCCTACACCAGAATCATAACTACAATAAAATCTGGTAACATTGTAAAATATTTTTTTCTCCATGTATATTATTTTTACAGTTTTATAATGCTAAAATGATACTACTTGTATCATTGTCATAACTAGTAATAAGTTAGCTATGTTTACAAAATGACTAACTGTTGAGTTTCTTACGGCGCTTCTTCTCAGCAGTGGTCTCCTCTTGGGAAGCGCTGGTAGATTTTGACGTGTAAAAGTGCCCGTGCGGCCTACTTACTGAATAAATATCTTTTATTCTTTTTTAAGCCTTTACGGCCCGGCCACGACTTTGAGCGGTAGCGGCGGCGGCGAGCGAATTATCTCTTAATTGCACGGCTGAGATGCTCACCGCACGGTTCATTGGCATTACTGATCTACCTATTAGGAAATCGCTAGCCGCGCCGTCGCGCGAAGTGGTGGCCATACCCAGTGTGTATTTCTCGTAAAAGACTAGGTAGAAATGGATTGCCGAGCGACAAACAAGTCGCGACCAACTTGTACTAGCTGTCCTTTAACTAAAAAACCGGCTAAGTGCGAGTCTGACTCGCACACGAAGGGTTCCGTACCATCGTACAAGATTTAATACTTTGTACTTTTATTATTTTTTGTCATAGTGGCAATAGAGATACATACTCTGTGAAAAATTCAACAGTCTTATCTATTACGGTTCATGAGATACAGCCCGCGAAGTGACAAAATTGAACAAAATCACACTCTTTATAAGGGAGCCCCCTTTAATTTTAAATTTTATTTTATTTTTATTATTTGCTGTTATAGCGGCAATTAAAATAAATACTCTGTGTATTTCAACTGTCTACCTGTTACGGTTCATGAGATACAGCCCAGCGACAGACAGACAGACGGACGGACGGACGGACAGCGGAGACTTAGTAATAGGCTAATAGGGTCCCGTTTGGCACCCTTCGGGTACGGAACCCTAAAATTATAATCATGAATGTTAAGAACAATTATTCAATGCGTGTTTTTATTTCAAAACTTTTGCTTGATGTAATAAAACTTCAAAATTTCAATACGGCTCTAAAGTACTTTCTGAATAATTTAATTAAAAAACAACAGAACGACCAAATATTTTCGTCAAAATTGGTTTTATCCAACATTTATGAATTTTGTATAATTAAGATATCCTCTTGAGTTCCTTTATCCTTTGTAAAGGATCAGAATGTTCAATTATTTGTAAATTTTACAAAGGTGACACTTCGTATAAAATACCTATGATCAAAAGGACCCTATTAATCAGGAGGCATCAAAAGAATAATTTTCCGTGGAAGTAATGAGTATGTTAACGGACGGGTGAATTAGGATACTTTTTAGGAAGTTTTAATATAATTATTATTTATTATTATTATCAGCGGCCCTAGAAAAGATGCGGATCACTTAACAATTACGAGATCAAAGGAAAAGTAAAGGATTGACGAAGTTAAGGATCAGTCATATAGGCATTTTTAGGGTTCCGTACCCGTAGGGTGCCAAACGGGACCCTATTACTAAGCCTCCGCTTTCCGTCCGTCCGTCCGTCCGTCTGTCTGTCGCCGAGCTGTATCTCATGAACCGAAATAGGTAGATAGCTGAAATTTTCACAGAATGTGTATGTCTATTGCTGCTATAGCAAGAAATAATAAAAATAAAATTAAATTAAAAATTAAAGAGGGCCCCATACAAGAAACGTGATTTTTTGTTAAATCCGGCTGTATCTCAATCATGAACCGTAAGAGGACCTATAGACAGTTGAAATGTTCATAGTGTTTATTTTAATTGCCGCTATAACAGAAAATAATAAAAATAAAATAAAATGTAAAATTAATGTGGGCTCCCATAGTATTAAATCTTGTACGATGGTACGGAACCCTTCGTGTGCAAGTCAGACTCGCACTTTATACTTAGTAATTTTTCATTATAGTCATAGGTCGCATAACTCCAGACGCTTACGTATGTTAATTCCATACATTTTGTCGATTTTTGAAAATTGTTAAGTTAGCGTAATGGTTTAATGTAGCTTTGCTTTGCGTTGGTCGAAATTAATGACTACTAAAGTGTCGAAATTAAAAGTAAAGCAATAATGCGGTCTGAGTCACTTTTCCGCAATTATTAGAATGTAGAATTAATTCACCCGAACGTCTTCTTCAATAAATCTCTTCGAGAAATTAATGGGAGCATCAATTTCATTGGATCGTTTTAATAAAAGATGTCGGCCTGTAATTTATTATGGTGGGAAAGATTTTTTCCGCCCAACGTTCTCTGAAAGATATTGTTTATCCTTTTTTTTCACACCGACGAGGTTATTTTTAGGGTTCCGTACCCGAGGGGGGCCCTATTACTAAGCCTACGCTGTCCATCCGTCTGTCCTAACTTAAGAGCTGAATATTTCGATCCGTAATTGATAGCCGGTTGATTTTTATAAAATATGTCGCATCTTTAGAATTAATGTGACCTAATACAAAATATTAAGTTTTCTATTTCGAGTCATAAAATTATTATTATAGTGACCTAATTTCAAATATATACATTTTGGAATTAGGTAATTCTAAGGGTTCGATGTGTACCTAATGACGGTTTATTTAATTTAATATCAAAAATTCAAATAATAAATAATTTCCGATGCAGGAAATTAATGTTTTTTCTTCCAACGTTTTTTTTTTCGAAATCGAGAAAACGGTAAGCGTCAAATTTAGTGCAAACCCTCAAGAAAAATAACTAATAATTTATTATTACCAGCCAAGCGTGAGTCGGGTGGTACGGAACTCTCGATGTGCAACTCCCACTACCACTTGACTGTTTTTTTTACAACTTAGAAAAGTATTATTACCTCTTCTAACAGTAAAATTATTTGGACTTCCATCTCCACGTTGTTCCAGTGCGTATTGGGGACTTTACAAATAACCATTTTATTATTTGCAGTGATCTCTGATGGGTATGGGAAAATTTTGTGTGATGAGTATGAGTTTTTATTTCTGAGTCATGGGTGTTGGAAGTGTGTTTATGTATATACACGTTTTATCAGGGCATTGACTTACAAAATTAATATTCTCAAAGGTATTCGCGGTCAATATCCTTTAAATAAAAGCGAAATGCAAATAACCGTGAATAATTTAAATTGCCAGACACTTAAATTGCAAACGCATGCGAAATTCTGTCTAATTTAACACAATACTAAGTTACTCTTAGGGTGATTTTCCACTGTATCTGAGAAGTTGTCAGTTAGTAGGTACAATCAATTTTAATGCCGTTAAGGTCCAAACAAAAGTGACAAACTTTTTCATACCGAGTCTACAAGTATACAATTCACTTAATTAAACCAATATACAAGAAAATATATATTTATATTATATATTATTTTATAAACAACACAATAGGTATTTTAAATTATAAAATATACTTATACTAAAAGTTTTGTTTAGATGTTTGTTATTCAATCACGCGAAAGCGGCTGAACCTGGATTAACACAGGACTCTTTTTATCTGAAAAAAAAAATTATAGTTCCTACGGGATTAGCGATAAACCGGTTCTATGACAAAGTCGCGGGCTAAAGCTAGTTATTAAATAATTTCCTGCATCATTTACTTATTCTTGTTACATTTTTTTTATCGGAAGGGTAAATAAATTGTACAAAGTTTTTCAGAAATGCTCCCCATGTAGTTTCACTGTCGCTAAGAAACGGGCGCTTTGCGAAACAACTAGGTGTTCCGGAAAGTCTAGATTCTTCTCCAGCCAATAAAGGAACTGACCGGACAGCAGGCTATTCTCCGAGGTATTCCGACATTATTAGAAATTCGTGAGGCGATACAGCTGAAGTCTTGGGTAGGTTAAACACAGTTTTAAGTGAAAGAAAAGCTATGTCTACACCCAGTGCGCTTTCACGTTCATCTTGCTTCTTCAACTTTCAATTCGTCTTGCGTCAAGCGTATTCAATATTGATTGCCATAAGAAGCAAGCAGCGCCTCGGTTAGCCGTCAAGATAAACGCGGAACTAGTAGCTATCAGTGCGGCATATTTAGTGTTAAGTGCAAGGAAAAAACGCAAAAAAAGGAGAATCTGGAGCGTTTTTAACCAACTTCAAAAAAAAAAGGAGGTTCTCAGTTTGACCTGTATGTTTGTATGTATGTATGTATGTATGTTTGTCCACAATTATCTCGCGTTTGGCTGAATCGATTTAGATGCGGTTTTCAGCAAAGCAGTTGTTACATTCTGGAGAAGGTTTTGGTATACAAGAATAATGGATACCACGTGACGTCATCCGCATGGATCCGTTATTAAGCGACATATTAGTTCAACTCGACCGATTTTGTGTTGATGCGTTTTTTTTAGTGATAGTTATACTCGTATCACTAAAAAGCGAAAAAAAAATGTATTAAAAAAAGACGAAAAAAAAATTTTAATAATAAATAGAACCGTCTTCAAAAAAACCCACTAAACAAGACTAAATAATGACCGGCTTCCTAGGAATTGCCTATTTGATGGGTGCCTAATAGGTACATGGAATATATCGAAGTCGGTGGCAAGAATGTGTCATGTGACATTGCTATTGTGTAAACCTACTTGACACCGGCTTAGATATATTCCATGTACCTATTAGGCACCCATCAAATAGGCAATTCCTAGGAAGCCGGTCATTATTTAGTCTTGTTTAGTGGGTTTTTTGGAAGACGGTTCTATTTTTTATTAAAAAATTTTTACATCATGATTATTATTGATTATGTTTTTGGCTCAGAGAAATCAACGCGTCGTTTCGTTTTACATTGTTTGTGTAATCTTTATGCTTGTGGTCCCACAATATGTACAGTCAGCTGCAGAGAAAAGTAACCCCCCCTGCTAAGTAAATTGTATGCAGGGGGGGTTACGTTTCTCTGCAGCTGACTGTACCTACTTGATGTGTTCGGTAATCTTCAATAAAATCCAATGTTTTAACTTTATCTTCCGCTATTTTATTTGTTAAAAGGCACAAAATGTTGACGCCAACCCAACAACGGTGACGGATCAGCGTGCGCTACGGACATGCGCTGGTATCAAACCGGTGCGCTATGGTTGCAGAGGCATGCGTCAGAGGAACACGCAACATGAACATGAAAGCGCACGGGTGTGGACATAGCTTAATAGTGTGAGACGCCTAACCATTTAGGCGTTAGAACGGTTTTGAAAAAAGTGTTCCTAGTTAAGGACTAGCATTAAGAAACGGGCAAAAACAGTACGTAACAATTTTATTTGAAATTTCACAAAATATTTTCTATTCTCGTTCGTTGTATTGAAATTGACAAAACTGTGATTATTACGAAATTCTGCCCGTTGATTGGAAATGGTGTCTGAACTCTGATGATTTTCTGTATTTATTGTTTCAATTCGTCCGACGCTTTTGAAATTTATTTGTACGACGCAATACAATTGCCATTGGCGTTTGATGTTTGAATTTTCTGATCATAAATTGACTTTAACAAATGATTGTTCATCTATATTTGATTTAACGCCAGTTTGTTTGCTACTAAGCTGTGTTGCCTGGAATAGTTAATAGACGTTAGAAATTGACAGACGTGTGTAATTTGTAAATTGTTCGTCGTTTTAAGTTTTAATTGGAAGGACAAAGTTGTAAATATTACTAACAGCTAAGCTTGTTTTTCGCATTTAATATTTAACCCTGCGGGCGTATATTATTGTTTTGTTTATCGATCTGGATAAACGTAACAGCTGTCTCTTTCTGACCAGGGCCCTTAGCCAAGATGCCCATCGCTAACTAGCGTTTCTATTCGTTTAGTTTTTAAACCAATCGCGTCATTGGTAGATGACGTGATACGAAGAGTCACGTGATCTACCAGTGACGCGATTGGTTTAAAAACGAAACGAATAGAAACGCTAGTTAGCGATGGGCATCTTGGCTAAGGGCTCAGTATATAAGTTCGAGAGTGACGGATGCTTTTTCCATATTTCGCACCCCCACAACACTGCACTAAGTCAAAATATTTGACCACAATTTACACATTTATTTATTCATATAAGTAACTACCTATATATATTTTCTTGTCACGCGTTCGCGTTCAGGTACGTGGTAAACACCGAGGTTCAGCTGAAAACCAGCGCCGCGGCTTCGGCTGCAGCACATGCTGAGCTGAGTCCTATCTGACCTCACACTGCAGCGTTGTTACTAAATTTTTGCTCATTTTTAATTTTATATCTTTTTATCTTTTTAGTTCGACGATGGTTTTTAATTTTCATTGAACTTTGTCTTTTGTGTTGCAGTGTGTTTGTCAAATAAATGTTTTGAGTTTGAGTTTGAGTTTGAAATATTTCATGTTTTCAGAATCGATGAAAAACCGTTATCTCATGTTACATCAAAGTGATTGCAATATAAAAAGTAGATTTTGAAATTTTTCGACATAATACAGTGTTGTACCGGGGGTGCGACTTATCAATCGCAATAAACGCTACCGTGATCGTCGAATCATTTTGCAACAAGAGGAACAAGCACAAGTAAAGGAAAAAAAACGTAAAACCGTTAATTTGTAGTTACATTACATAAAAAATAAAGTCCAGTATAAACTGATAATCACAGTGCATACTTAGTGCGTGTCAGTTTATATTGGAGTTTGTTTCTATTGTATTCCCGTGATTTACGAACTATTTACATGCCTACAAGTTTGTGCGGAACCCTCGGTGCGCGAGTCCTACTCGCACTTGACCGGCTTTTTTTATCTAATTAACATTCTTACCTTTCTTAATCAAAAGAAACAAGTAAGTATTTCTGTTGAAAATTTAGAATCCTTTCCGTATCCCTATCCCATTAAAACATCAAAATAACGACCCTACGTGCCCGAAACCTATGTCTTTAACTCAAAAAGAAAAAAATTGCGCCCTTCAAGGGCCCAAAGAAATAAATAAAATTAGGGCCGAAATGGAAGGACACCGACACTTCGCTAATAGGGTTTTCCGCTGCAACCTTTAGATGGGCTTATTGCCTTTTATTCTTTTTATTGTGATCTAAATCCGGGCCATTTGAATGGTCGCCTTTGAAGAAGTTTATTTAGTTATCTAGCTAAATTTACCTAGTAAGTATATTAAGTACTAGCGACCTGCCCTCGCTTCGCTTCGGTTAAAGTTCCCCCTCCCATTTCCTTAAAGTTGAAATATCCTATTTTTCTCTTCATAAGAACCTTATCCTGACAATAATAAACATTACAAAAAAATAATTAGCGAAATCGGTCCAGCCGCGTGATGCCGTGACCAAGGGGAATAGGGATTCTTTTTTTATATTTATAGATAAAATTGCCGGAGTTCGATACAAGTACAGGATTGTTAGCTTCTCCAATAAAATAATGGAGTTCCAAGTTTGCCTTCCCTATGCAATAAAAAGGTATACGCTGAATATTATTTATCACTTACTAGCTGACCCGACAGACGCTGCCCTGCCTGCTGTTTTGGGCGAGTTTTCTATTTTTTCCCTTTAAACCTTTTTTGCGCTATTACGAATATAAAAAAAACGAGCCTATCCATCCGTTATCAAGTGACCAACGAACACCATTTAATTTTTACTTATAGATAGATTTACCTTAAACGGCTTAAACAATCAAAACTTCTAGCCCAAACAGTCGTAACAAGAGATATCTATTACAATGGAGGAGGCTTAGTAAACCGAACACAAACCTGCTAAATAATGAAAACCAAACGACCTTTGTTTAAGTACAAGTTCCGTCGTAAATCGTCGACGATGATGTAACCCCACAACTGTTTTATGTCGACCGACAACGGTGGGTATTCCCTAACGCGAAGCATTCGCGACAAACGAGACGGTTTTGTCCCCAGCACCCGTATTATACCAGTTCCACACGATTGGGCGGTTGGGCCAACCGAGAGGGATGCAGCTATCTGTCAGAATGAGATAGTAATATTTACGGATAGCTATCACTTTATCGAAACTCCTTTCATCGAATTTCCATCGGAAGCTAATTTCCACATGCAGGAGTTATAGGTTTTTGGTGGTGTCAGGTCTAACCTAACCTAACCTACGTACCTCATGTTTAAGATAACCTGAAAACAGTAAGGTTTCAGCAGAAATTAGCTTTCGATGAAATTAAATTCGATGAAATGATACGTTCGATGAAAGGTGTTTCGGTAAAGTGATGAAATACCAATATTTACGTCTCGTTCTTACAGATAGCTGCGTCCCTATCGGTTGGCCCAACCGCCCGATTGTGTAGAAGGGGTATTATGTCGTCATTATCGCGGTGGATAAGTATGGATAAAGGATCCGTCACTTTCGAACTTACATACTAGTCAGAAAGTGATAGGTGTTTTATAAACGTTTGTCCACATGATAAATACAAGTGGGTCTACTAATATTAATGAAGATCTTAGCTTACATGTGCCCGTCTGAAGGTACGTCTGACGTATATTTGACAGTTAAACCTAACCTATAACCAGTATAACCTTCCTTTTTTGTCATATAAAAGAAAGGGACAGAGCTAAAACTTATCAGTCAGATAGTGTTATCTGAAGATTGAAAAATTTGCTAGTATTAATAATCTGGTCTTTGCTAAGATGCCTGTCGCAACGTGTGTGTATCGTGTCTTGAGACGGCATCTCAGCTGAGATCGGTTTACCAATGCGGCGCTGAGTACCAAACCACTTGAGAGACGAGGTCTTTGAATGATTACTAGCATTCATATTAATTGACGGACTAGTTTGACAAATATAGTTGCTAGATATGCATCCTATTCCTCTAATTTCAAGCAATCGTTTGGCGAATTCAGTGAAATAAGACACTCGCTTCCTACGGACGCTAACCACTGCAGTAATCAAAGGATTAGAATTAAAGTGACCTACAAAATGTTAAGTTTTCTACTTTGAGCCGTAAAATATATTATATAGAGCCCTCATTCAAAATCTAAAAATTATGGGTTTAGGTCACTTTAATTCTAAATGTGCGATGTATAGAATTGACGTAAGCTGTCGTGCCTTTGCCTAAGCGCAGCATTAGCTGAATCCGCTCCTTTTACTAAATGCCAAATTTTACGTTTTTTGATTATTTATAATATTTACTATTACTTTTTTTTATCTATATATGACGTAGTAATCAATCACTTACTTTTGTTTCTTACTTTCTATGTTAAAACTATATAAGTACGTTTTGTCAGTTTTATAGAGTCGTTATCTTTTATAGAATGTAATTTAGCTGGCTGCATGGCAGCTAGCACAAGTAGTTGCAACTTTATTGTCGCACGGTAACCTGTCTATTTACCTAGTCTGTAAACTAAGAGACGTACTAAGTGATAAGCAGAGCTCGGAAAAGGTGAGCTATTGTTGTCATTAATGGATGTGTAGATATTAATATGGATACACCCTGAAAATCAATATTAAAACAAAACAAAACTTTATTCATTATGATTAAACTAAAATGACAATGCATTGCAAAACGAGTACTGCCTAAGATTTTAAAATGATTCTAAAGTTTCTAAGTAATTGTATTAGCATTTCTTCTTGCGTTAAATATCCACTCATAGATGGAAAAAGATCTTTCTACATCCACTGAAGTGAGTGTAGCGAAATTGTACCTACTACAATAATACTGTCCACATACGATCCGTCCGATAATAAAAAGAAAAATAGAAAGGCAGCCTAAATAAAATAATTTAATTAGTAATTAAATTACACATGGGACAACTACCATCACATGACAGGGTATGTCCATGTTATGCAAACTCTCAAAACAGCTCGCCTATTCCAAGCTCTGGTGATAAGCGAGAAAATGTTACTTGTGCTAGCCGTACTGGTGTAGCTGTTCCATTAAATAATAACACCACAGTTTACAACAGCCGAACTCTATAAAATACAATAAAGCCAGATGGATTTTCATAAAAACGCTATTTACTCGGAAGTTAATGCGAGCAGTGATGATTTTTATGTCAATCGCAGAGTTGACTGCGAAAAGAAGTGCCGGTTAATGGATGCCGGAATAGCTTTTTTGGTAAATTATCTTATTTTTATGTTGCTATTTATGACGTCTTTGGAATTGTTTACCTTTGAATTGCGGAGATACAACGCCTACATACAAGGTGCCTGTAAAAAGGCTTAATGTGTGAGGTTGGACCCTCTCTTTAAATGTAATTTATTTTCCATTTCTTTTTAGGGTTCCGTACCCGAAGGGTGCCCAACGGGACCCTATTAATATGCCTACGCTGTCCGTCCGTCCGTCTGTCTGTCATAATTATAAAGAGCTGTATATTTTGAACCGTAATAGATAGCGGGTTGATTTTTTTTCAGAATATGTGTTAATACGGCGGATTTACTAACAAATGTGATGTTCTCAATATAAAGGGACCTTATGGAGGCAGGCGGTTACGCCGTTTTTAAAACTGTTACCATAGTATCAGTATAGTTACAAGAATAAGAAGAGCGTAACTGCCTTCCTCCATAAGATCCCTTTATATTGAGAACGTCACAAATAATAAAAGAAATTAAAGTCAAATACTTAATAAAGGGGGCCCCATACAAGAAACGTTATTTTTTTTCAACGTATTTTTATTTTTGTTGTATTGTACAAGCGTCAAATTTGGTATGATTATAGAACAAACCCTATAAAATAACAATAAATACTGAAAACCAGCCAAATGTGTACGGAACCCTCAGTGCGCGAGTCCAACTCACACTTGCCCGGTTTTTCTTCTTGTTCTACAATTGATGAATAGCTTTAATACGTTTGTGCGTAAGAAAGTTTCGTTTTTTGCGGATTATATCACTATTTGTGACGTTTTCAATATAAAGGGACCTTATGGAGGAAGGCAGTTACGCTTTTCTTATTCTAGTAACTATACGAATACTATGGTAACCGTTCTAATAACGGCGTAACCGCCTGCCTCCATAAGGTCCATTAATATTGAGAACGTCACATTTATGTAACTTTCATTACATCAATTTTACTATTGATTGACTTGACCTTAATATGTTAATCGTTCCACGGGTTAACACATTCTGCGCCGTCGACACACCGGGTGAGTCAAAATTAAATGCAATTGTAGGTTAGGCGGCAGCGAATATCATTAAGTAGGTAGGTACAGCAGCAGAGGACCGGTCGTTGTGGAAAACCTTGGGGAAGGCCTTTGTCCAGCAGTGGACGTCTTGCGGCTGATGATGATGATGATGAGATAGGTACTTTCTTAATAATAAATAAGTTTCAGTATTTGTCATTGCTATACTTTTGTTCTCCCTAATCCCTCGTTTAAAACCCATTACGTACCTCTTTTAATAAATCCACCAAGTTGCCAAGAAAACTACAACCACAAAATTATAACTAACTTATCTCGAAACTGGTGTTTTCCCCCCTTTCTAGTTTTTGCCCCCTAGTGCGGGCTCTAACGAGGTATCCCTCGGGAAATTAGGAGAAGACTCGCCTGCAATGTACGTTACGCACTTTATCTTCAGTGTCAATTCATTTTGCATCGGAGTTTTTATTAAGGAATTGATTACGGTATTGTACTGCGCCATTGGGTAGTCATTTTTATAATGTGATTAGGGCCGAGGCCGCATTGGTCGGGCGATGGGGCGACGCGACGGCGATTTCAGTACAACTGCGCGACTGTTGGGCGATCATGTGTAATGAAATCGCTGTCGCGTCGCCCATCGTCCGACCAGAGCCTTTAGAAAAGATGCCCATCGCTAACTAGCGTTTCTATTCGTTTAATTTTTAAACCAATCGCGTCACTGGTAGATCACGTGACTCTCCGTATGACGTGATCTACCAATGACGCGATTGGTTAAAAAACTAAACGTATAGAAACGCTAGTTAGCGTAATGCATCTTGGTTAAGGGCCCAGAGTAGCCCGGGCCTAAATAAGTCTATAAAGTAGCTTTGCGACGACGGTCACGGCGTTATGCGTTATTTAAATTTAATGATTAATAATTTGCCATTCAAAATTAATAGCTTTCTGGTTTTGTTTTTTTTCCTTGTCTCCTTCTACCAGTAGTTAAGTTGTGAAAGCGTAACAAATAGATGAACTCACTTTTACATTTATATTATTAGTTTATTAGGTAGGTAAATATGTATATATATCACTATTTGATGATTTCTCCTCCTAAACTTTGAAAGTACTTAAGTACCTACATTCGAAAATAAAGACCCCAAATTTTCCCGGTCTTTATTGTTACCATAATGGTATTAGGACAAACATTTTCTAGCGGCGAACGATAACAAAAGAGATGTTTGGGAAAGATGCGTCATAATGGCTACAAAGATCTGACGTCATGAATAGGATGCCATTCATCAGTTTTCTTTACGTAGGACGTCATTTTTGCTGTGACTTTTAAAAGACGCGGCTATTTCACGCGGGCAATGGAAATAAAATAGGTCACGGCCAAAAATGTAGTTTGTTTATTATTCTTTTTAAGCTGCTATGTTGTCAAATAAACAAGAAATTGTTTGTACACAGTAAAATAGAACATTCTTATTAATGTGGGATGACAAGTGAAACCGCAGTTAGCAAGAATAACTTTAATTAAAACAATTAAAACCTTTTTTGCGTCTTGAGTTCGGAACCTCGACCCCTAACGCCTAAAAAAAACTTAACCTAGTCTTTCCACTCTCTCACACCCGTTCATATCATCAATACAGTCGTCTCTTTCACCCCGCCGTCTTTCCATACGTCATAACGTCCTTTTTCACTCACCCTACATTAATAATTAATAATGGGAATCTAAGTAGGTACTTAAATAAATAAAAAATACACTGGTTAGTGAAATTTACATTAAATACGTATCATTGAATTGCTAATTACCAAGTTTAATGTTCAGTTTTGACTTCCAGTTATTCGTAATTCTGTTAACCTGTTTCAAAATACGACAAAAATGATGACTGGTTGTATATAAATCCAGGATTTCTCAATATTTTTGTGACTTTATAATCTCAAGCCGTGGTAGCCTAATGGTTAGATCTGCCGACTCTTAAGCAGAGGGTCATAGGTTCGAACCCCGGCTCGCACCTCTAAGTTTTTCAGAATTTATGTGCGAAATACAATTTGTAAATTTACCATGAGCTTTTCGGTGAAGGAAAACATCGTGACGAAACCTGCACAAACCTGCAAAGCAATTTGACGGTGTGTGCTAAGTTCCCAATCCGCACTGGGCCCGCGTGGGAACTATTAGCCCAAACCCTCTCATTGTGAGTGGAGGCCTGTGCCCAGCAGTGGGACGTATATAGGCTGGATTATTTTTATTATAATCTCAAGTACTTACCCACTTACTATACATTTATATAGGTACTTACTCACATCTATCAAAATACAGATGGTTGATAAGGCTGTAGAGTTCTTGAGTGGTGACGAAGCCGGGCAGCACCCTGGCAGTAGGACGGACGGACGATCTGGTGAAGGTTGCGGGAGTCCAATTGATGCGGGCGGCGATTCGAAGGACGATCATAGTTATTGGCTTATTGTCCAGCTTGGCGTAAAAGAGATTGACGTTGCTCTTGTCCTATTGTCCAGTTCTCTGGCTCTAGTAAAAACGGGTACAACCACTCGGCTCATATTAAAAAAGCGTATATCTCGTAAACATATAATACATATTATACCCCTCTTCACTTAACCTCTTCACAGCCACAGTCATCCAGTCGTGACAGGCAATAACAAGGCTCACACGCCAATGTCATCTATACCGTGACCAACATTCAACTCGAAGTTAATCCTTCTACGATGGATTTAAAGTCCCATTTATCTACTAGACGGTTTGTTCCGTGGCCTACAGAGCACGACACTAAACTTCATTCGTAGTGTGGCCGTCAAGAGGTTAAAATTGAGGCCCTCTAGCATACAAGAATGAGATAAAATTTGACAGGTGCTAGAGAAATGAATTCAACTATTCTATATTCTAACGTAAGACATATCGCTTAAGGTTTGAAATAAAAGTGTCCCGTTTTGATAAAGCCGCTATAATAATGTGAAAATAGCAATAGTTGCTTGCGCAATAGTTGCAAAAGGTAATAAAAGTAATTACGAGACACTTTTATTTTAAATCTTAAACGTTAAGTTTTACGTCAGAATATGGAATAGATGTATTCATTTCCCTAGCACCTGTTAAATTGTATCTCGTGCATGCATGTTAAGCCCGCAGAAGACTTGTACCCCTTTTCACTAGGGCTTCAGAGTTATAACTGATGGAACTACAATATTTTCAAATAGCAACCATCAAAATAAAGGGCAACACAGAAAAACAGTCCGCCGGCAGATGTTAGCCTATCAATTCTTCGTATTAAGACACGGCTATCAGTTTCTCGTATGATTTCGTATTAGATTTCAAACTCTTTTTGCTAAGCTTTAGGGTACTCTCTTAGTTACATCACCGCTTACTTCGTCTTTATTTGGACCGGCCAGCTTAACTTGACCCTTATAATCGTATTTTGGGCTTTAAAAACCTGGAAAGTTCCCGGTAACGACAGAGACATACCTAGCTATAAGACTGCTATAACTCTCTCCTTTTCACTACCTACGTGAAAACTTGATAGGCTTTGACAGTTTGTAATAATGATCTCTGAACATATTTATTACGTCCTAGGTCGAATCTTAACCTTGGTTGTTCTTCTTTGCAGCTCCGCCATCGTTGTAGGTACCTACCAAAATCCGCATAATACCTAGGTTTGCATCATTCAAGTTACATTGTCGAGAATAAAAACAAAGTGAGCGATGAGGTTTTTATAAGAATCACAAGGTTCTTTTACAATTGAAAAAACAAATTCCAAATTCCGAAGAATATTTTGAGTGAGAAATCGGGTATCTACTCACGTAAAATTTACTTATTTCAAAATAATAAGGTTGAAATGAATGTTTGCACAGATGTGACAGTCGGGAACGATATATTGTTTTAATTCCAGAAAATTTTAATATTGGGACAACAGCGACCATTTTACGCGGAAGGATTTATGAGAAAAAGCTTGTAAGTGGTACCTAATATTGTGAATGTTTCTTCCGTTTACACCAATGCCAGCTTTAGAAGTATTACAAAGAAAAGCAATATAAGATGAATGAATGCGCACAAACTCAGAAAACGTTCCATTTCAATATAAATCACTATTTGTCTTCCTTGGTAAAGCTCAACCCTTTTTCGCCGAATAATTCCCGCCCATTGTGTGATTTCTTTGGATGTACGAGTATGCTACTGTTTTATTTAATTATCTGGGTCATACACAGACACAGAAACGAAAGTTGTCTCTCGTGTACCAGAAAGTTAAGGACTTTGAAACCAAATTTTTCCGGTTAGGAGATATGAGTTAAAACTCCCACGTCGTTAACTTTTAGGAACAGAAGGGACAATGTTCAGTGTAAATCTGTGGATGACCCATCTACGACATATTTTTTTTTAAATTGCTGAACAACGATCAAAACTTAACAGCTTGTCAATATATCTTGATAATGTATAATAATCTAAAGGCATCGTATTTTGACGGATAGTGAATCGTTTTTATCTTACTTTCTCAGTTAGATTAAGTACCCATCAATAAGCTGAATGAGAAAGCAAGATGAATACGAACTAATTCGACTAAATACGATTTCTTTTGATTATTCACTACACCTGTAATTAATTAGACGAGCTGGTGTACCTGAACTCATCCTAGGTTGGTCTTACTTGATTAAATTTGTTTTTGTTTAAACTTCAGCTCTAAACTTACTGTGAATATTTTTACTGTTTCCATTTCTGTATATTACTACAAAAATATAAAGGCAAATTGTTAACAAGTTTTGTTGTTTTTTTAATAATTAAGTAGACTTTCTCATTTCAGGATTTAGTATTTAGTGGGTATTTACTCTCATAAAAATCAAAGATTTTTTATTAAAACATCATTTTTACAAAGAAATTATTCACATGAAAATTGTTACAGATATAGTTTTGATATTAATATTTGACAAGGGTTTAGAGATAAAAGATGTTAGACATCACTTAATTTTCATCGATAATTACAATATTTACAATAATTTACAATGTTATACACAATTTAGTAAGTATAGAGAAAGTAGGTATTTAAGATTCGAAACCAATAGGTGTCTTCATGGTTATCATAAACAATACAGGTATAATAAACAAAGAGTTACAAACATAATCACAGCCAGTTAAAAAATAAGACAATAGAAAACTGTTTTACTAAAAACTACATAAGTAAAATTATACTACATAAAGATTATGCATCATTCACATGATTAAGCATTTCTGGTAACACATTATACGCCACCATGTCTCCGAAACTACTTTTGGGTTCTTTCTTAGTAACAATAGCTATAATTTCTTCTTCAGGAGGCGGTGGTGGTAACTCGACGGAATCAACAGTATCTATCACCGCTGGTATATCATCTACACTAAGAACTACCTCCCTATTGTCGATTTCGATCCTATTACGTTCTACAACTGTATTATCTTCCATTATGCTATACAAATTCTCCGACTTTCCCTTAGCATACATATGTCAGGAACTCATATAAAATGGATCATTTAAATTAACTTCATCGTTAACTATATTACTTTTCTGAGACCATTGCTTTTGTTGATGCTTTATTCTATAAATAATCTCATCGTGTATGACACCAAAGCACATGGCAGTCAAAGCAAGACCAGTTAAAGTGTAAGCTGAACAGAACCATAATGTAGTAGAGTTAATAGTATAGTACCTCACGCCGTGGATTGTGGTGTAAGTCATACCAGGGAATATATTTCCAAAACCAATGGTGCTCAACGCCATGAAACAGAAGTAAAATCCATCTACAAGGCCCATGTGATCTAACTTAAAAAGAACTATAGCTCCAATCGCGATGTAAATAAAAATGGCAGTGAGACATAATAATACTGGAGCTAGTATACTTAAACCATGCATAGATAATTTTGAATCAGTGTCAGGCCAACTTATAACATCATCTTTAACAGTGCTGGTTGTAGGTCTTTCTGATACAGAAGAGTCTTTATGACTGTCTGCTTTAAGGACATAACATTCTTCTGTTGGAGTTTTGCTTGTGTTTTGACTGTTAAGCATTTCCTCTTGTTGCCTTTTTAGTTTCATTCTCCTTTCCTTTTCTGCCATTCTTCGTTCGTCGTAGCAGCAGTAGCCACAGTTTGAACAGAGACAGCAACACAGTGCTCTGCTGAAGACGCTTCTGGCCATTTTTGATAAGAGGGAGCCGACGTTGGAAAGATAGACGAGAGTGAGAGGAATGCCGATTAACGCATAAATGACGGTAACGCCTTTTCCCAAGATGGTTTTCGGAGCAATGTTGCCGTAACCTGAAAATAAAAGAAAAATAATTGGTGAATAATCATCATTCGTCAACATCTATAAATGTAGGTACATAATAAATTTCAATATCTCTTATATCATGAGATCCAATCCTACGGTACTTGTGTGGTCATGTTAGTAAAAAAATGTGATCATTTACGTTTTCATTCATGATTTAGCCTTGGAAATTTATACGAGTACATATAATGTATTTAGATTGGTTAGATAGATTTCCAAAACTGAATTATGGAGTAAAACAATATTCTACACGGTGTAACCAAAATTCCGTTCAATAAAAAAACCGTTTGTAGTCAGGTTTTTTGCACTTGCATTGTGCTAGGAATCAGTGACACCTTCAAACGGTTTTTAATGGACGGAGTTTTTGTTACATCCTGTATGTCGTATTTAATACCTTCTTACACAGATTTGAAATAATTATATGAAGTACTTATTTTACATACAATGCGACATACTATTACAACGCCCCTATGACGTGTCATAAAAATTACAATGGATGAGACACATCAATACTCCTTTTTGTCTTTCGAGCAAATCTCACCTTTGTTGCTCTTATATTATGTACTTAGGTAATCCGTTACCAATCTATCTATAATCTTTTTCCTTAAGAATATTTATATGATTTTTCATACCATACAAAAAGATAATCGCTTACTATCATGCTGTGTTTTGTACGTTAAGGTTTTATAAAAAATACTAAAGAAATACGTTTAAAACGCTTTTAATTCTGTTGACCGCTGTGCTTCGCAATGTTCACCTTTGTTCACCTTTTGGCCCCGTTATCTTTAGAATAGTTTTTCTGAAATAGGTCTTTAGGAGCGTCCTCACTGAGAGCATTCGCATGTAATGAGCATTCGGCGTCGAATATTCGAGTGGTGTGGACATTGAGCCGAGCGTAAAAAGCTTACAAATTATTGAAATTACTGCTCGTTTACAAATAAGAATGCTCTCAGTGAGGACCCTCCTTAGCACTAAATTACAATAAGTAAGTGCGAAATATGTATTTCAGAAAATCTTTCATCCAGCGTCCACAATGACCTTTTAAACAAGGTAAACCTTCTCATTCCTAACATTTCTATCCTATTTCCATCTTCACTAATACTCCTCGGTGCTCTTATTATGTACATGCAATTTCAGAAATTTTAAATTCAAAAATTGATAATTTTCAGTACACTTCCTATTTACTTTTTGAAATTAATCCACACGTTGCTACCTATTTATATCTTGCGTCGTTGCTTATTCTCCCCAAAATTGTTGTCTTTTTCGTTGTGTACCGGTTTGGAAATTCAAATCCTTAACTGAGAATATAGATAACATTATGAAAATGACTAGGTATCAGCAAAATTCTTATCATAGCTTTTACTCCTTCAAGTTGGACCCAAGCACTTCTTCCAATAAAATTCGGTGGTCTTGGCATAAGATCTACTAGCAGGGTAATATGTGAACCGCACCTTTGTTGCCGCTGTGAATAACACGTTAACTCACTGGGGTAGGCATGGTATTTTTTGCCTCGGCACAGCCAATATCCCGGCAACCCTGGAACCCTCAGGTCTATCTGCCTTGGATGGCAAATGACCTGACGGCTGCACGTTGGTGCCGTGGTGTTTGGGCCACTCCTTGGCTTGTTAGCTCCGTTTCACGTTGAGGGATCTGCTCGTCAGCCAACGTCCGCCGCTGACCGTGCACAGACATTCAAGTGTCGCAAATACGCTTTTCTAAAAGGAAATTATGAATTTGCGGCACTTGCATTGGAAACTTTGGGCCCGTGGTCTTCCGACACCAAGATCTCAGTGCGGACTCATTCTTTGCGCAGCGACTCAGTTTGGCCAGCATTTTAGGGACCATGCCTCAAGCGGGGGAACTAAAGAAGCGTTACAAAGTTGACTTTTTAATATATTTCAGTAATATTCCGTATAAAATGCATTTTTTATAAAAAATAATTTTATCAATAGTCCTAGTAATTTTATAAAATACCTACTAAAGTTTACTTTTTTGCATAAGAATCCTAAAAAAATATTAAAACCGTTGGGTGACAGTATGGACTTTTCTTATTAGTGTGTGTTTTTTTTAATAACTATGAATGAATAAAAAACCCTTGTTTACAGCTTATTTATTCCATGAAATAAAGTAGGTATCCCGTACAGTGATAATCCGTTGTTTGATGCTATCCGTACAGCAAAAAAGTTAAATTTGATAATTTATTATTAGAACTAAAATATATTAATAAACACTTACCTATAGTAGTCAAAACCGTCAAGGAGTAGAAAAAAGCCAAGGCTAAATTCCACTCATGCTCCTCATAATGGTTAGCGAGTTCAGTTCCACCAAACTCCCCAAGCGCCATCTCTTTGTAACTGACGCCATATTGCGACGCCATTTCTGTTGTCACCCTCTGTACTAGCTCATTTTGGAATTTTAATATCTCTTGAGCAGCTAGACGGGTCCAGTTTTCTCTATACAAAATGTTGAGGGACACTGTAATCTCCCAAATATTTTCAACAGCTCTGCTCCTGGCTTCCCAAAAATAATTCGCAGAAAGAGTAACATTACCTGCATTATTATCATCATCAGAATCTTTCTTATCCGTATTGTTTTCCTTGTGGCTAAGTTTCTGCCTATCTGGCAACAATCTAGGCCTAGCCGGGATTTCCGTCCCTCCTTCTATAGCTAAAAATATAAACGATCCTAAAAATATGTAGGCTAGTAAGACAGAAAATATTATAAAGTTTGTCAGGGATCCGATGAAGAATTGTTTTCTTCTATACTTTGTAGTCTTGAAACAAAAACAGCAAACAACTTTTTGTCGGGACGCCTGCGCTCTCTTTCTGCTATTAGATGCCATCGAGTCGGCATCTTGGCATCTGTCCAAAGGGATCTCCCCATTTAGCGAAGGCTTTGCCAACGTGTATTGTTCGAACCGGTTGATTGCTTCTTTATCTAGCACTATGTGATCTATTTCCATTTTCGGGTTTGTTATCTTTTACCTTTACTCGATGACGTCATTATAGCTCAGCGTTCTATCTGAAACAACGAAAAATTATATGTTAAGAATATTACAATATTTTTCCTTCACACCTTCCTAAGTGGGGAGTCATTTTTCAAAGTGCTTTTTAGGTGTAACGGAATAGATGACGAATGGCTGGGTATACGTAGTAAACGAAAGATTAATGATGGAACGTCTTGCAAGGATTGCGTTATTGAATTTGTTTAAAAATACTTCCTTGCATTTAATACTGTCTTGTAAAACCTTGGCCTATTTCTGCAAAAATTCATACTTATTGTGAATCAAGAATAAAACATTATAAAGGGAAAATTATTGATGAGAGCAACGGGGAAGGGGATATTCATTTTTGTGCTAAAAGCATCAAGATGTCAAAACCTGATATTGATACATATTATTTGTCTCATCTCGTTTGCTTCACCGAATCGACATTTGTACAATCCTTTTTCCGCATCCGAGAATTCCGTTCAAAAGATTTTCCGCATGTCTGTAATCCATTTCCGCATTTCTTCTACGGAACAATGTACAAGTGTTGATTGAAAATATCTTGAATTTTTTTCATCAAAATTGTCTTGTTGTCACTCAACACTTTTACTAAGAATTAAAATATTGTCACTTATTATGAGTCCAAACGGCTTGGCGTAGGAGTTCCTATGACTTTCTGTCTCCATCATACCTGCTCAATAGGACCATAATTCTATTGTATTTGTTTTCGAATAATTATGGCATAAGTATAGAAAATCTCAAGTACCTACATACATCCTGAGATTAAAAGTAAATTAAAATCAACTAAGGACCTACATTTGTTTACACACTTTTAAATGATAAGTAATTTCAAAGTTTTAATTAAAAAAACATTATAAACATTAAAAACCCTCGGTTTGCGAGTTAGACTTGCACTTGGCCGGACTTTCATAATTTCGTAAGACATTTTTATTTATTTAGATAAATGTTTGCGAACCTACATTTCTGTAATTATTTTAAAGGTTATATTTTAATAAAACGTTCCTGTCAGCCCTGAAAAACCTCTTACTGGTAGAAATAATTTCGGTCCCCACGATACAGGTGAACCAATGCACACAGTCTGTATTTAACCACCTAGAGATAAGCACAGTAAGTAAGTTATTTATTTTAATGTTTTTTTTATTTATATTATTTGTAATATTATTGTGCGTGTCGTTAAACAAAAATATTTTGCTTAAAAAAAAACGATTAATGAATTTGATTTGCCTTGATGGGTTTTTTTCATGACACGACCATTTGATTAACCGCTAATAGCTTTCTTTTTTTTATTAATATATAACTTCCCAAAATCCAAAGTTCGTGGCTTTTGCGAATCTTATAACGTACTTTATTTATACACTAACCCCCTTACTAATAAACGTTGAGTAACGGCTGAGTAGTTATACAATGCTTTGTCCTTATCTGTCGAATTCAAATGTCACAATGACAGATAAGGACAAAGCATTGTATAACTACTCAGCCGTTACTCAACGTTTATTAGTAAGGGGGTTACAAACTAAGTGTTGTTGTATTTAGGCCAGCTGGAGCTGACATGTTCATGGTTGAACAAAGCTTCTAAATAAGTAAAGAATATAAATAAATAAATAACGTACTTAAGCATAATCTTATTCTCCGAACAGCAAATAATATAACAAAATCAGTCACGCGCGGCTCGTGCGAATCCATTTACATTTTGAGTCATGCTGTATATCAATTTCACCTCCAGATATCGATTCTTTTTAGACATATTCAGTTTTGTTCAATAAATACAGGGTGAAACAAAAGATGTATACAGCCCATTACCTATATATAATTTGCGCGTGTAATCATTATGAGTTTCATGCCGATAAAGCATAAATGAAAATTTACTTATGAGAGCACGCCAATTAACTTAGCAAAGTAAAAAGAAGCTATATTTCTCCATTCAACGTAAAACACAAATTTTATATTGGCAGCAATCATGATGCTGAGTTTTCAATAACACTTCCATCGAAAGTATTATCGAGCTGTAGTCACTATGAATAATTCAAGATTTCACGGGATGTTTTTATACGGATCCTCTTGTTGGTTCGTATTCGAGTTGATACTTCTTAAGACATTCAGCTTTACGAACTTTGGTAATGATATACAAACGGCATATGTATATTTTCTTGCGAACTTTTTAATGGCATGGAGGCAAAAGTGCCTGCGGGCCTCACAATGCCTCACATGACGAGCTCTCAGTGCATCCCTCCCTTATGACACTTGTTAAATAGAACCACACTTACGGTCCGGCCGCGATCGGTTCATTGCACGGTCGCGCAAAATGGCGGCCAGGCCCTTGGAGATAAATTATCCTTGTCAATGTCACAGTGTAAATAGGTCAAATTAAAATTCAAAATACTTAATTTCCTTTAAAAACATTACAGTAATAGAATAGGGGATGGTCTCCTAGTAAGCAACAAGTATAGGCATTCTTCCTAACAAGGCTGCGTTTAGGTTGGTCGAAAGTACAGAAACCCAGTACATTCGCAAGAAACCCAGTACTTACAAAATTCATACCAAGAGATGCAAGCCGATGTACATTGTAGCTTCACTTCTAAAGTACAGGGGGCTCCGGGTGGATCCTGTAAATGTATTAGTCATTTTTGGACCGCAGCTGGTCGCAAATGGGCTTTAAGGACTATTGAGAAGAGCCCTGAATTGATGTGGTCAATTTACTGATTTACTACTTGAGTTTGATTTTCTCAATTTGCAAACTCGATTTCAACCTCCACTCTTAGAAACCAAGTTGGATTGATTCTTTGCTAGTAATTATACTGACAGTCTACCTTTCACATTAGAACACAACAGCGCAAACGCTCATGCTTAAGATGCTTATTAGCAGGGCTCGGATTTTTCATCGCAGGGTAAGATGAAAGAAAACTATGGAGTCGATATTAAAATTAAAACTTTTTCATATTCATACTTATAATCATTCATTTAAATAACACCAAAAGATTACTTTATAAATAACAATGTAAAATTCCACGCCATGTTTATTACATTATGGGCCAAGTAATAAAAATACTATGAACATTTAAGACATGGTGTGTTAATTACACGCTGAAAAGTGTGCATTTCAATAATCTGACGATTTGAGCGTGACGTGAACGAGAACGAGAAAAAATATAAACTACCAATTTCCATAAGCCGAATTAACAAAAAATAAGCCTCTAGTTTGTAATATCCATAGAGCATGTAGCTACAAGTATTAGTGTTTCAAAATTTTGACAAGGTAAGACGTGTGTATTGTCCATTCCAAAATCACAATTGTAAAATGAATAAATAATGGCCACTTTTTCAATAGTTTCAGGAGCAAAGCAGGTTCTATATTCGTTGAAAATCCACTTGTGTCTTGAAAAAGATTGTTTTACGTCAACGGACGTTAGAGTCGCATATTCTAGTATTCGCTCAAATTGTTGAGAACTTGCCATCTGTCTTATTTCAATGAAGTCCGGATATCTATTGAGTATTTTTTCCAATTTATCTTTAATGGTCTCAAGAGCCAAAACATGTTAAAAATTGTCTAATCTCATCTATTATTTGAAAACCTTGCTTTATAGAAATATTTGTACACTGTAATTTTATGATCGATGCAACAATGATTTCACGTTAAAGTCGTTAATCAAATGATTGACATGACGCACACGATTAAATTTGATAAAGCCGCCAGTTTGGTAAAGGTCTACCTAATATAGTCTGTAAAACTAGGTACGCAATTAAGTTGAAATAGTTACAACATGATACATATAAAAGACGGGACTAAGAATATGAGTGAGTATGAGTATAAATATTACTAAAGTTTTAATTTTAATATCGACTCCATAGTTTTCTTTCATCTTACCGTGCGATGAAAATACCGAGCCCTGCTTATTAGGGATTTTGGTTAAATTATTTATCATTTAGTTCACTTATTATAATGTCACCAATTTAATTAATAACTTTGGTGGGTTTGGCCAAAATTTAATTTTAAAAGACACATACAAAAGACATATTCAAATATTTACATGCTAAAATATATTAAATACATACTTAAGATCTTTATAAGTAGTATGCAAAGCAAAGCAGCTCATGCAAAGACTTGAATAACAATATCAACGTAATATCAACATCCAATACAAAGAAAGCAACAATCGAAAAATCCCGCACTGCAATTGAAACTTTCCAGAATCTTCCGAAGTTGAAATTTTTATTTATTTGCTTTCCACACACGTAGGAGGGTTCGATTTTTTGCAAGAAGAGAAAGTACGTAACGTGTCATGAATAAAAAAAATATTTTTTCATTTGCTACCTCACTTGAGGGTCTCATAAGCGTTTGGGGAGTAAATTGATACGCATGAGTTGATATGCCGTTTTTATGAGCTATGATTTTGGGATTCGACGATAGTGAAAATTTATGGAAGAATCTAATGAATAAGCTATTTCACGAAATATTTGTATTGACCTAGTTCCAAACTAAGCACCAGGCTTGCATTAGTCGACTTAGAAATTCCTTCACTACTTTTCAACTCTATTTGTAGCGTATTAAAGCCAAAATTAGTAAAGAAATTTCTTGGTCAACGTGGGTACACGACAACGATAAATTGTATAGAGAGACACTTACTTAAATACAAAGAAATAGTCTTGCTCTTCAGACAAATATTTGCCCTACCGGGTATCGACCCCCAAGACCACTAGCTCTGTAAGCAGGGCACTGTCAAGTAGGCTAACCGCGTCGGCTAAACGTGTAATTATATTTTTATATTTATTACGTAAAGAAATATCATAATTTTATTTATTTACACTCAACACATAAGGAAGCTGCAGTAACATAAAGTATGGGCAATTGGTAGAGATTAAAATGCAAGGATAAAAAGAGGGAAACTTGACTTAGCGTATTAGGCCGCATTCACATTTGTCTGATGTGTTGTGTCGAGACGCGTCAGAACAGTATCGGTTTTATACATTTAATATGGTTACGTTCATGGTTTACTAATGATTCGCAACCGCACGTTTCGCAAACTGTTTCATTTCGCAACCATTTCATTTGGTCAAACGCTTTTTTTTCTGAAACTGTAAATATTTCAGGATTTTTATAAAACTAACCTAACCTATAAGGGTTCTACACGATGGTCCTGGAAATAAATCCTGAAATAAGTATTTACAGTTTCGGAAAAAAAAAGCGTTTGGCCAAATGAAACGGTTGCGAAATGAAACAGTTTGCGAAACGTTTTTCGCCCAAATGGAAGGACACCTACGTTCACATTTGCCTGATGCAGTGTGTTGTGATGGCCTGTGTTGTGTCGCATCAGAAGCGATCCCGGTCTGCGTCAGAATGGGTGAGGTGTGGGATGGCGGCCGCGTCACCAGCTCAGGTAAGTTTGCACGGGCTTTCTGACGATCTTGGTTCAAAATATCGACAGAAGGCGTCACAACACGACACCAAAACGTGCACGCACGCCATCACGTCAGAGAGCATCACGACACAGCATATCACGACACAACACATCAGACAAATATGTGAATGCGGCTTTAATTTACATTTCTGCGTTCATTAGTTCAAACTATGTACTTTATGTCAATCAGTAAATGAATCCTTACCTACTTACATTTTAAATGCAAAAGTGTGTGTTTATTTGTTCTGCCTTCAAGATTCAACGCCTCAACCGATCGACGTAAAATTTATTATTATTATATTATTATACATAGAGTATTTTTAATACCGGAAAATCGGACTGTTCCCGAGGAAAAGCGATAAACAAGCGAGCAGAGTCGCGGGCAAAAGCTATAAGTTTTATAAGTAAAGTTCAAAATAAAAACTCACCCCTAACTTATACTTAGAAACTACATCTACATCAGTTATTTGTTTTGTTTATGTCAGACCTTCCTTCAAACGCTTTACCGTTTGATATCAATAGGTACTCGTAATATCGGGACCCTTTTCAAGCAGTCGACAGGGCGGCACATAATATACGATGAACACCGGCATTTGCCACCTGAGCCTATCACGAGCGAATCAGAATGAACCTACAGACACAGATAAGTTAAGATGCCACAATACATAGTTTAGTTTAGTTTATTTATTCATCAATGTAATATTACAATATATAACGCATTGCATGTCAGAATATACGAAATTACATTGAGACCGTCAACAAAAATAAAATGAAATAATTAATAAATGTCATGAATTTTAAAATTAAATAATTGAAACAAAATTAATATAATAAACTTAACTAAGTAGTAAATGGTCACTTATCCGAAGTCAAATTACAACAAAATATGTCAAAAGAATACTTAATAATAATGATAACAATATTTATAATTTAAGTTCCATAAATTCATTAACGGAGTATAATGGATTATCCAATAAAAGGTTTCTCAGCTGGTGTTTAAATGTTTCGTCGCATTGTTCATCTTTAAGTTTGGCGGGTAGATGTTCATAGTACGTGGGACCAATGACGCGCGGATTCTTACATGCAAGTGCCATGCGACGGGGAATATACTGCTACATTTGCCCAGACTGACAAGACATATACGTCATACTTAGTGGTTACGGAAATTATGATGCAGTTCATAAAATATCACCGACTTTAGCATAAATGTCTTAAAACAGTTTTTAATAATACCTTAAACTAAATATAATGTATAGCAAGGACCACCCAAGGGAAGTAGGCCTTCGAAGAGAACTTTGTTAGTTTGAGGTAGCTTATCGCTTTAAAGCGTGGTTCAGACTGAGCTATGATGTACATCAATGTAATGTATAGCAGGCTGTCTATTTAAAAGAAGTAGGCCTTCAAAGATATTTATGGCCGTCTAAGAACTTATCAGCTTAAGGGCCTATTTCACAATCGACAAGAAAATTCATCTGTCAAATAAAGATAGCCCTCTCCTTGTCTATTTTCAAGTGTAAGAAAGTGAAAGGGCTATCTGACAGATATGCTTTACTTAACGATTTTGAAACAGGCGGTTAATCTTGGACAGACCTTGTAACATGCGCATATACACTGGCCCGCAAAACTAAGTATCACACTTTTAAAAATTCCGTTTTTTTATAAACTATAGAAGTTAGAGATTTAAAATAAAAAACGTTTTATAGAAAATTTTATCAGCTTTCTTTCCAACTATGACTAAAATAAACAGTAACATTTTCAACTTAAAAAAAATATAAAACAAAAAATAGCCATTTTTAGTTATTGCAATTTTAAAAGTGTGATACTTAGTTTTGCGGGCCAGTATACTTGTATTGAATATTTATTGTATTAAATTTAAACACGCAAATACCATTGTGTTTACCTTTTGGTTGTATTCTACCTTGAGAATATTTAAGACTGACAAGAGACTCGAAACTGCTGTATAGTGCCATACAAAAGAAAAAGACAGTAAAAGACTATGAAGGACTGCTGAAGAAGGTGGTAATGTTTTGAGCCGTATGTATGTTTGTATTATGTATGGTTATTTCCCTTGTAAACGGATTTTCTGCATGATTTCCACAACGAGGTGTTGTTTTGTTAGTCTCGTCTTAGCATCGCAAGTGCCACTGGGCACATTAATTTAAAAAAGAAATGTCTAACTGGCAAAATTAAAAATATAGTAAACTCATCGAATTCCGTGACTCGCTCAATTCCGTGGTAGCAGTTTTAAAATCCGCCATAGAACCCTGCTAATCGAATCTGGGATCCAAAATGTGTATTTTGGATCCCAGATTCGATTAAGGCAAATAAATAAGGGTGTCCTTATTTATTTGCCTTAGCCCATTTAAAAGTTCAAGGTCGTATTTCAGTTCCTAGCCTCTATTAGCAGGGTTCCATGGTGGATTATAAACCTGCTACCACGGAATTTAACGAGTAACGGAATTCGATGAGTTTACCTTAAAATGGGTACTTATTATGACATGCAGTCCTAAAACTTGCTTTCGTTAGTCTTTATTATTCACGAACATAAAGTTTTTCTAAGTTTATATCAATATAGAACAAAGGAATTCATAAAGGCAAATGAAATATCTAGGTGCCGGAGATTTGACGCGGGGACAAATGGCGGGCGTTTATCAAAAGTGCACAGCTCTCTCATATTTTCCCTAATTAGGTAAATTATTCGGATCATTTCATCTACGGGTGCGCTTACGGTGCTACAAGAATAATATAGTATGTCCTACATCATAAATTATTAATCTATCTTTGAAATGCAGTAGAAATTATATTTATGAATAATTTTAACACATTTGAAACAACATACTAATATATGTTTTTAATAACACGATTAGCCTGTATACTCCATTTATTTAAGTAATAACTAAATGTAAACAAAAAAAAGCATTTGATTTAGTTCGTCAGCCAATAGAAGCAGAGCACTGACCCGTTTTGACGTATCAGCGCTCTGCAAAACAATTTTGATTGGCTGTTTAACACAACCATGTGGTTTGGTTTCAGTTAAATACCTAAACAAACGACATTCAGTTAAATACCTAAACAAACGAAGGTAGTGACCCTGTCTATAAAGCTAGCGGTTAGTTTTAATTCCCAGCAAAGTGAAATATTTCTGTAAAGTTCTAGCTATATTCATTGCGATGAAATTGAAACCTAATAATTAATGTATAAAATCATAAAAGCATAAAATCATCTTTATTGATGCAAATCACGTTCGTAATAGCCATTTAAGACTATTAATGTCCGTGCTGAGGATCAAGCGTCACGCGTGGTCGGCCACATGCAGTAAAGAGCAATGAAATTGATTAACGCACTTATAACGATGATTAAAAGGATAATATTACAAAATAATGTCGGATAAAATTAATTAAACGGATAAATTTTCGTCTCGTTCGTCTTTTGTTGTTGTGTCCATAATTATTTTGTAACCTGTATACTAAACGGTTTTGGTTTTGAAATTGTGCTAAAGATAAGCGCAGACTTTTCAATTATGTTTCAAGTTCCTTTCTTCTTTGGTCATGATGCTGCAGAGGATATTACAAAAGCAATCATGTTTTCATTTCTAAAATTGATAATAACATAAGTACATATATATTTTTTAAGAGCTATCCAAAAATACTTTACTCGATGTTGTGGGAGAAAAAAATTACTCTTGCTTTACATGAATTTGTATTTTTTTTTTTAAACTCATTAGGTATTGTTCTGTTTGCGGAATATCAATACGTGTATGAAATTCCAGCTTTGTAATTTAAATAGTTTCTGAGAAAAAGTGACTGACATACAGACAGAAAGACGGATGGACGTGGCAGAACTACAAGAGTTCCTAAGTAGTTTGACTACAGAACCCTAAAAACCGTACAAATAGAACATATCGTAGATGTTCGCTGTTTTAATAAAACCGCTTCTAGTGGTGACACTTCACTTGGCTAATTATTTGTCAAACATTTTAGTTGCATCTCTTTAATTAGGTATGGCAAAATGAAAGAGATGTAGGGTGAAGGCACCAGTGTTGGACACTTTCAGCTGACACCATTAATGGACACTTTACTCTTAATTCAAAGATCATAGGCTTATAAATTGAGTGTCGCAAAATAAATGAATAACCCTTATCTTCTTCAGAATAAGAATCATGTGTCCATCATTGGTCCTTGTCCATTACTGGTGCCATCATCCTAAGATGAATGATTGGCAGGTACTGCCAAATGTAATGCCACCATTACACTACCTCTTCTGTGTTAATATTAAATAATTACAGGCTGTATTAGAGTCGGGGGCTACGCAAGCGCACCGTACCCGCTCCGGATTTCATTAGGGCGTCAGCAATTTTTCAAGATGATAACGTCCGGGCGACATTAATGACGAGTTTTGTCTGGAACAATGACAACTTCCATTGAGTAAACGGCCGTTTACGGTTTATTAGAATCGATGAGGAGTTTATGGTCAAAAGGTTAATTTTTTTTTTTTTAATCAGTAATTCAAACTCTTACGCACTGTGTCTTACCATACTTTATCTAAACTATTACATAGGTACCTTAAATGATTTAAAAACACATATTACTTCACTCACAAAGGAAACTGCACTGGGACCTGTGTTGGCGATTAAAATATATTCAAAATTTTATATGTGTTATAGTTTCGGTGATGGATAATGACGTAATAATGACTTTACAACACGACCGAGACGAAATATTAGGTAGCTAATTAGTTATGACATCGCTGTTGTTGATAAAGCCGTTGTTGGATTTGACGTAGCACCTAATTTTGGTATAATAACTAACGGTTCGTAAACGCATTATAACGGATCTATGATCACAGCGTAAAAAGTTATATACCAGTGACGCAAACGATTTTAGGGTTCCGTACCCAATGGGTGCCACCCTATTAATAAGCCTCCGCTGTCCGTCCGTCCGTTTATCTGTCTGTCAGCGGTCTGTCTCTCATAAACCGTAAGAGGTAGAGATTTAACTTTCACAAACATAACATAACAAAAAACAATAAAAAAATTATGGGGCCCCATGCAAGAAACGTGACTTTTTCGGCGTTTTTTGCTTGAACTTAACAATAGCTGTATCCTTGTTTTGTACGATGGTACGGAACCCGTGTGCGAGTCCAACTCGCACTTGGCCGGTTTTTAGAAGTATATTGCACTGTTGTGTAAGTAGATAAAAACATTTTTAATTGCTAGTTTTATCTATATAAATTCATTTCAATGTCGTAAGTGACAATTTTTAAATGCTAGAGACGAAAGGTAAAACGGTGACGTAAACGCCATTACTACATTTCTCAGACAAAATACAAGGCCAGTAA
The DNA here is from genome assembly GCA_963241965.1 of Tortrix viridana. Lineage (NCBI taxonomy): Eukaryota > Metazoa > Arthropoda > Insecta > Lepidoptera > Tortricidae > Tortrix > Tortrix viridana. Next base: position 8,306,131 of record OY725191.1, read on the forward strand.
ACGGGTCATACACAGAGTTAGGTTCAACATTGTCCCTTCTGTTCCTAAAAGTTAACGACGTGGGAGTTGTTAACTCACATAATTCCGATACAGGCCAAAACTACACCAGACTCCCGTAACGCGGATATATCCCAACCCGAAAAATTTGGTTTCAAAGTCCTTAACTTTCTGGGACAGGGGAAACAACTTTTGTTTCTGTGACTGTATGACTCTAACATCCTATTTTCTTAGTAACCGGCTACCCGCAAACGGTAGAAGCACGTCATAAGGCACGAGGTTACTCGCTCGTAAACTGGGCAAACGTCGTAAACGCCGGCCTTTATTGCCTGTAAGCAAATCATGATTAAGTTGCACTATGTTGTTGCTCTAATATTGCCCACTCACTTCATCAGGCGTGGTAACCGGAGTAGGGTTGTCATGTGAATAACTCTCTTGAACAAGATAAAGTGAAAAAAAATATCATTTCACCTCCAATGCTGTTTTATCGGTCAAAAAGTAATGCTACAGTTATCGTTAATAAATCATACCTTTTAAAAATCTATGCATCAAGAGCTTTTATAATTATTCCAAACAAAAAAAATGTTTGCTAAGCATTTTATGCAAGACCTGAAAATTATTCTTACACATATAATCATTTCAATATATTTCAGCCAACCCAACAAAGTAAATTTAAATCAACCTTCCATCATCTAAAATTGCAGCAGCCACGATACTCTCGTAATGAAAAATACCCATACAAAATTGCACGCAACAATCTCCTCAAGCAGAATACTTCTGAAACGGTCTTATAACACTACAATACGACCTGCAACATTGTTGCTTTCACCATAGTAAAGCAAGCAAATTCATTTTTCACAATCGCAGGTTATCGCAGTGAGTTTAGTAGTAATAAAAGGTTCGCAACGCGCCCGCCTGGATGCGATTTATGGCTCATATACAGCTTCTATTGCACCTTTATTTTGATGCAAGTGTAGTAGTTTACAATCCGCCAGATGTAGTTGTTAAGTGGTCGTACCGGCTTCGATTCCACCTTCTTAAACCAAATTGTTTTCGAAACTAACTATATTACTTTTTACTGTACTGCTGTGTTTGTTGTATTTAATGCAATTCATTCAGTCAATGACAAATACCTAATAGGCCCAGTGTAGTGTATAGGTATTGACTGAAATGGCCAGAGCCCTTAGCCAAGATGCCCATCGCTAACTAGCGTTTCTATTCGTTTCGTTTTTAAACCTATCGCGTCACTGGTAGATCACGTGACTTTCCGTATGACGTGATCTACCAATGACGCGATTGGTTTAAAAACCAAACGAATAGAAACGTTAGTTAGCGATGGGCATCTTGGCTAAGGGCTCAGGCCACGACTCTTGGCGGTGGCGGCGGCGGTGGCGGCGGCGAGCGAATTCTCTCTTCATTACAAAGTCGAGATGCTCAACGCCCAGCGATTAATCGGCTATTATTAAGCTCTTGGCTCTGTCTATAAAAGTAATTCTAAACAAGACAAGTGCGTTAACATATCAAAAACCAATTAGGTACGAGTATAAATTTTAACCATACAAATTTCATCTTAAAGTTAATTTAAATGGTGTAACAAACCAAAATTTAAACAGAAAATTTTGTTTTGTTAACTTAACTCAGCCAAATATGCTCCCGGATTTTGAAATGTTTAAAATGAACATTGACACAGAACATACAGCCTGTGCACTTTACTCAGCTACTAAAACACGCGTCACAGCATTCAAAGCAGCAGCTGGTTGACTCCATACAAACATACATTAGCAGATCCTCGATCTCGTGTTAAGTAGCGTGCCTGTTTATTCGCACATCCTATCTAGTAGAATTCCTGTTTTGTTTTATTCACCCATCCACATGAAATTCCAATTCGCAGAGTGGAGTGTAATTAAAAAGCCTTTTACTTTGATCCTTTGGGATACTGTCAGTAAGACACTGCTCAGTCAGTATTATGGGCTGTAAAATCCTGCTAAGTTCCAGACAGACGAAGGGACAGAATAAGGGGTATTCATGAAATTTTTTATCGCGTTTCTTAACAAAATATGAAAATACCGTAAAAAAGATGACACAAGTGAAATTAAAATTAAAAGCGGCCAAAAATATGGATAGTAGGTATAATTCTTTAAAAACTGCTAATTAAACAGAGAGATACGATATGAATTGTTACGTCATCGAGCACTACGGCCATATAAACTCCATTTTAAATTCTGTTTTGCTAGAAAGAGATCTTTAACCTTTAACCTTGGTTATTAGAGAAACAAATCTTTAACCTTGGTTATTTTTATAGTTATTCGAAAAAATATTGTTCTCTACTGTTTATTACATAAATGACTTTTTATTAAAGCAAAAAAAATATGCATATTTCATATTATAGCAGTCTTATAGCAATAAAGAAAAGAGATGCAAAAAGTTTTTTTTTTTCTTTTATTTATTGTTGAAGAAATAGTCGCAAGAGATCAGTGACACAATTCAAGCAATTTTTTTCTATATTCAATGTTTGTACTATGCAATATCCAAATGTTCCAATACATATTATATTTTCATAATTATGTTAAAGATACTTAGGTTACGATTATTATAAAAATGACATATAAAGAGATTGTGATTTAATGTAGTAAATAAATAGTTTTAAAATACATAGAAATAAAACCCTGACGCAGCATATTTCTAATAAAGTCGTTAAGCTCCACATTATACATTCTATTTGCTCCATGGTTTAAGCTACGTTCTCTTTTATTTTTATCATTCCATTTCTCTACGCACATAAATTTAAAATGAGCATGAGAAACATTGTATTCAATGTAAGAAATGTAAACCAAAATTCTCAATAGCATTTAATTTATATATCTGAATACTAGTGATCGTCATTCGAGTATTCAATTACTTATAAAAAAATATATGAAAAGCAAATAGTTATATAAAGATTGCTCTAATTAGCTCTAAAAAGAGCAATCATATGTATAATTTCTATCTGCGCATACCTTATCATTCGAAAATAACGGTAAGCTATATGTTGTAGTCACATCGCCTGCAAATCTCATGGTCTCAGGTTCGCTCCCTGGAAATGACAAAGATATTTACACGAGTATTTATTATTGAATATTGTATGTATTCTTCCCGTTGCGTTAGAGATTGAACTACTAAGTGTACGTTTACATTACGACAAAAGTATATATTTCAAATTTTCTGTGCGTTATTTTTTAGTGAGCCATCAAATACAGAAGAGTTTTATACGTTTAGATAAAAACTATTTCTAATTCAACACTACTTTGACCAACAACTACTCATGACCCACTTGAAATCTCCATACGCAATTCTAATCACTATTAACTCTACTATTAAAACCTTTAAACCAGATAGGTTACATCTCAAGTGTTAAAACAACATATCACTTCCATTCTACGACGCCTCGTAAATCCCCCGGCGTGCATCCCTAGATCTTTATGAGCAGTAAAATATACTAGATTATGGCGGAGAGAGCAGGGAAATAGTTATGGATGGGTTATGCATAATGATGCAAACGCGCGGTCTCATTTGGACGCTTGTTACGCTGAATTTGAATGTTTATAATAAGTTTTTTTAAGCGGTCCCGGGTTCGAATCCCGGTATGGGCAAATAGTTGTGTGATGAGCGCAAGTATTTGTTCCTGAGTCATGGATGTTTTCTATATATTTAAGTATGTATTTCTCTATATAAGTATGTATATCGTTGCCTAGTAGGTACTCATAGTACAAGCCTAGAGCTTAGTTTGGGACTAGGTCAATTTGTTTGAGATTGTCCCTGATATTTATTTATTTTATTTAGTTTGTCACCGTGTTTGTTCGCAAGAGTACATGAGTTGTACGTTTTTACTCTTATTTTGGATCGGATAATTTTAAATAAAATAATATTTAAATAAATAAAATTATTGTTTGCCTTACACACTCAGATAAATACAGAAACAACACAAACATAAACAACAATCAAAAACAACAACAAACAAAAATAAAAAATAAATTACGGCCTCTTTGTTTAGTAAATTCAGCTTTAATATTTCCCGGGTCCTTCTTACCCCCAACACATAAAAGAGGGGGTGGTCTATGTTTGAAGCTTTTCATTTTATGCGCGTCGTAGCTTGAGAGCCATCCCATTTCACTCTATGAAAATTCAACAATACTACTCTGTCAAGAAAGTACCGGGAAAAGATCAATAATACACAAACTGTTTGTTAATCATCCAAATTTATTTTATCACCTTCAAAGTATGCTCCTTCAGAAACGATACACTTACGCCAACGAATAATCCAATCATCAAAACATTTTTTAAACGCTGTTTCCGGAATTGAATTCAGTTCTCGGCGCGAATTCTCCTTTATGTCTTCTACCGATTGAAAACGGGTGCCACGAAGCGCCACTCCGAAGCTTGTTGACTAGTTTGCATGTCAAACTCGTAAACCCACGTCTCGTCACCAGTAACAATGCGTTTCATGAATGTTGGGTCGGAATTGACTCGTTCTAGCATGTCCTCAGCGACTCTCGTGCGATTGAGTTTTTGGAGAAAATTCAGGTCTTTTGGGACTAGCCGAGCGGTAACATGTTTCATACCCAAATGATTAGTTAAAATAGTACGGATCGACTCGTGAGATACAGAAAGTTCGGCGGCTATCTCTCTCAAAGTTGAATGAGGATTTTCAGTCACTATTTCCTTCACTTTTGCGATGTTAACTTCAGTTGCAGACGTTGATGGCCTACCAGAGCGAGGCAAATCTTCCATCACATCTCGACCGCTTTTGAACGCTTTGTACCACTCATAAACACGTGTTTTTGATAAAGTCGAATCACCGTAAGCCTTCTGTAACATTTTCAGTGACTCCGAACACGAAATTCCATTGGCGATGCAAAATTTAAGACAAACTCTTTGTTCAATGTTTTTGTCCATTATGAAATTCGCAATACACACTAGATATGATATAACTAAAAACAGCACTGTATTTAATATAAATAACAGATGCAACTCAAACTCCGCGCCAAAATAGAAAACAGTTGTGCCAATCTAACAACAACAAAAAAAACAAAAATTTGAATTTGGAACCATAAACAAATCATCCATTCCCGATACTTTGTTGACTGAATGTATATAGATATGAGTAATTTTATTTAATCAAAAAATAGATTAACTAATTAATATTAGTATTCCCTAATAATCTACCTACATTTATGACCGCGATGGTAAAGTTAAATAAAAATAAAACTACTTAAATTCTATAAAAATCGGGCAAAAATATTATATTACTTCACACTTAACAACTTCATTTAATGTTATTTCAATGTTTCCTTTACTTCTCTTAATGAAGAAACAATGAAAGTTAATTCAAAAACTTTTATTTCCTGTTACATAATATTTTTGGATTTTGGTTGCCGTCATTGAAGTTAGTGCGCATAAGTACGTTTTCACCACAAAAATGGTGTAAATTAGGATATTTGCTGAAAAAATTCACCCTTTTTTTGGGTGCTTTTTTTCGGTACCTTCCGGTAAGATGTTGTGGTGGATTCAAAAATATGCAAAGACCGCATAAAAAAATTAGCCTGATATTGAAGTTTTTCTAAAAATATTGTGTCTCGGGCTATCGTGTGTCTATACAAATACATGAACACAAATGCTTCCACAAATAACCCTTTTGAGTTAGGATTTAAAATTATTGATACACAAACTAAGATAACCATTCGCCATATCAATTTCACAAAACCATTCAGACGTTCCCAACAATCTTGTTACGCTTGTCAACCAACTCGAAGAATATTGAAAGCAATATTCGGAAGTTGGTAAGAGTCTGCTACACCACACCGCATTATATTGCAATTTTCCTTGCAATACAAGCGTAGCTCGGATAAAACTTTACCATGGAGTAGAAAAGCTAGAGAAAGCGTTGTAAAAAGGGCACAAAATTTTGTTTTATTTAGCAATATTACATACTTACACCCTTTGGACTTTGTGTTGTTAAATCAGTAAAGTTTTTAAAAGCTCTATAAAGGACTAACGGTAAAGGCGAATCGTAAATAAAGTTATATAATTATATAAAAATACGAATGTTATCGCCATGGCATGCATGAATATGTAAAAACTATAGATCATAAGGTATGGAAGTAAATGTTATTCTATTTTGCAATATTATATGTATATATATATATATGTTTTTTTCCAGTCGCATATTATCCGATCCGGATTTCTCATAATTAAAATTCAAGTCAAATTGATTTCTGAAATGGGACAAGAAGAATCGCCATACGATTTTCAGATATTGATCTCGAAACAGTATTTATTTAGTAATTAATTTAACTTAAGTGTCTTGCAAGAGATCCTTATGAACCTGTGCTTTGAACTGAGTCGATTGAGCTACAATAACGTCCTGTCTCCAACGATTTCCCTGCTCCTTGCCCGCTATGTTCATGACGTCTATGCGACATCTCACGTGATGCCAGTAGGTATCCCGGATTACTTCTTATCTCCCAGTGCAGTCTCAATAATCTCTACTGCTATGCAGCATCCCACTATGGTCTTGCATAAGTGCTGCATTCGGTTTTATTTTTATTAGAATATGCTTTAAGATTGCGGGGACGACAATTTTATTCAGTTGTTGTTTGAATATTTGCTTTTGTATGAATTCTGATGGAATTGTTTTAGGTTTGAATTTGTTTGTTGAGTATAATAGGGGAGTTGGTTGTTATTTATTTTCATGATGTAATTTGTATTTTACGTTAAAGTTATTTGTTTCAAAATTTTAACTTTTTGATGTTTAAGCTGCCCTTACCTCCTACACCAACAGCTTTCGTTACCTATATCTTTAATAATGTATTTGACAAAGTATTTTTATTTTTTGTTGTTAATCTTAAAATATTCGCATTTTATATGTAAGCATCCTAAAAATAAACCCAGCGTCAATATTTGAACACCTGACCATTCTTTTAGGAAAAGTAATAAGCAAATAGCCTCATACATTAAGTAACAAAGCTGATCCCCTATGAAAAATAAGCGTTTTGTTACTTCTGAATGGAGCCTAACAAAAGTATGAAAAAATGGCATCACTTACATAGATTTATGTTAGTTATTTAAGAATTGGGGTCTACGTCTAGTTTGTTTTCTGTATAAGTGCTGTAACATATTTTGATGCTTTTCGCTGTCTAGGCGTTTCAGGTTTCACCTATTTATATAAAATAAATATAATATAAAATATATCAATAATACGATCTCAGCCGCAATATTTCGACAAGCGTTATTTTAACTTTCTAATAGTGCGTGGCTCAGACTGTAGTTCAACGTCTAGTTATTGCCAACATAAAACAAAAAACATAAACGCCTTTCGGCCACCGTCTCTCAAACTTTTTCCGACAATTTGTCACCTTCAACGCGAATGTATGTCTGTCTAAACGCAGCTAGCAGTCTCAAAGTGTCAAGTCATTTGTAAAAGATGCCCCACAATAGTTCTCTTCTGTATGAGTGACTGCCGCGCCGGGGAAATGGTATATTGTATTACAGTGTAGCTCGCCCTTTGTACAGACAATGAGGCTATTGTGACTCTGGACAGATACTAATTTCAAATGTTTCTTTGTATATTCAACGCTCCACGAAACTGAACTGAACGAAATAAATATTCCCTTTTTTCGGTCGAATTTCCACCGTGGCGAGAATCCGCTGAGATATATTGCCCTCAGTGTGTTATTTTTGTGGAAACTCTATTATGGCGGAGCGGTTGGTTTTACTTTATTGCAATCTTAACACGTTTTGAGCTGAATGGACAATGTAATTGATACATAGGAGTTTGTTTATATTTAAGGTTCTTTGCCCGTATATTTTTAGTAAATTATATTTTTGGCTACCACAGCGTAAAATAGACTTAAGTGTATTTGAAGGTTGACATTACCTATGATGTGGTGTTTTATATATCCGACTACGGCGGGCAAAATGTTAATACCTGTAGGTTTTAAACAATAATCCTATCCATAGTAATTACAAATGTTCAAGTGAGTTTGTTTGCCTGTTACAGGTTTCTAAATACAAACTGATATATTTCGGTTGGGCCTGATAGTTTTGCTTGTAGATGCAAAACCGCCACACATAACCTAACGTGAGAGGCCCGCTTTAGTGTCTTATAAATTGTATTTCTATATTCTAAAGGATCAAACATATATTTCTCATATCCTTGAGGATATACCCTAGTTAACATCCTATCCCTCGATGACAAGACCAGCTTTCTTAACATGGATCGTTTTCATTAGACTATAAACGCGAGAGTCAAGTTAAATTGGTGTATCGTACGACAAACTTTATAAAATAAGTAAGGAAATGATCTAATTATGAGTTTGAGTTGTGAAAGATGTTTTTGAACTCAACATTTCAATTCAAACTTGGGAGCAAAACAAAATAATTATTCTAAAAGCGTTCACTTGTCAAATAAACCAAATTATCCGGCATGAGCCAACTGGGTCCATTTACATTTAAAATGGACTTCTGTTAATGTCATTTCATATTTATACAAGTTTACAACATAAAACAGAAATAAATGTAACTGCGTGTTAATTATAACAATTCTTTAAAAAAATATTTAATTCGTTATTGATTTGCTCTAAAATTATTTTTAAGTTATTTTTTAAAGTAACTTTTTAATACATTGGGGTTTAATCATATTTCTAATCATTTTCATAATAATAAAAGTAATCTTTATTAATATTATAAAGATACTATACTACTACTGACGCTATTTAAAAAAAATATTTCTTTACTTGTACAACGTATTATTATGTGACAATACTTTTTTTACACATTAATAGAAAATTCTAATTCTTTAAAACATTATTTTTTGTAGTACCTACTTATTACCCACTTACCTAGTATCGTAGGAAACAAATTTTGTGTTGTATACAAAACCTGTTGTAAGCTAAATATATTTTACTCTGTAACTATTAGATGGTTACCAAAACGATATCAGACTTTTCGTGTACTAAAATTTTAATTAGTATATTCTAGTATTAACAAAAATATGACTTGTTGTTATAAAAAAAATCTGTTAACCATAGCTGAAATCTTTTGTCCTACCAGAATCATAACTACTATACAATCTGGTAATATTGTACAATATTTTTTTCTCTGTGTATATACTCAGCCACCCATGTCTAGTGGTAAAGCAAATATACTTGTACATAGGTGCCGAGTATCTAATACCTTGTTAGCAGAAAGATAATACTCTTCGGTCTATTTTGGCTCAATGCCTATGTTGTTATAAGACCGAGGGATAAAATTAATATCAATAACGTTTAGATAACCTTTGATGAGATTGTACTTACATCATATTAATTACATTATCTAATATATATAAAAATTAATTCCTATTTCCCTTGGTCACGGCATCACGCGTGAAGGGCTGGATCGATTTCGCTAATTATTTTTTGTTTGTGTTGGTGATTGTCAGGTGGTTCTTATGAAGAGAAAAAAATCGATATTTTCAACTTTAAGGGGGGGAAATGGGAGTGGGAACTTTAACGAAAGCGAAGCGAGGACGGGTCGCTAGTTAATCATATTAGTGATCCTCTTACTTACCATAAAGAGGTATTTGAATTAATAAGATGTACAATACGTATGAGATAATTGTGCGCCAAAGAATCAGGTTTGTTTTTAAGAATAGTTACGAGAATAACAATTTACCGGTTCTTTATATTTTTCTATTATGGTTCCATTTCGTAGAAAATGTTTGAAAGTTTCAATATGGACATAAACCATTAAGAAATGAAGCATTAAGTATTAAAATTGGTCCAAAAGTTGAGGAGATCCGATTTTCGCTTACAATGACTGTTAAATTGAATACGCTGTGTTAAAGTTTGCCTTAAATCAGTCAAATAAAGTCAAACTCGATCCTTTGTATTCACATGATAATAAACTGACCAACATTTCGTCACTCATAAAGCATTTCATTTTAAGCATTTGGCCGGAGAAATTGCAACGTTATATTTCGCTCTATTATCCTTCTATATCCTGGAAAATGTCTGGGCGACTTTTACTGACATTTTTAGTAGGTCCATTTACAGAAACAATGAAAAGACAGAAACGTCAAGAATTAAAGGTGACTCAATGGACTTCGTAACGTAAACAGGTATCCCTTTCAGACCGACACGATCGTGCGAGTGGTTCAAAATTTAAAATGGATTTTATTGACCAATCAATAAAACTCAATATTATCTGTCACTTGATACTAAGCTGGGTTTCAAAGGGGTATAAAAACCTCTGACCAAATTGGGACCCCTACGTTCAGAAACTAAGCTAAGAACTCTCTCGATCAAGACATCTTTAAAAAAACTAAATCAAAATTGGATCATCCGTTTAGGAGCTACGATGCCACAGACATAAAATATATGATATTACGAAGATTACATAAACACACAGATGGACAAATACACACGTTAAACTTATAACGCCCCTTTGTTTTGCGTAGGGGTTAAAATTGGAGTAGACATTTTTATCGAGCGAACGTGAGTTTACTTTAACTCTGTAGGTATTCGTATGTTTGTATGTTTGTTCAACGACTAACGATAACTTGACTTACCCTCTTATTCATAATCGCAAAATAACTAAAGTATGCTTGCAGTGTGGTTTGTCCTTATCTTTCATTATGACATTTGAATCTAACAGAAAGTGACAAAGCATACTTTTATTATACTATAGGTTTATTGTGCGTTTATGAATAAGGGAGTTACTTTCTAAACCGCCCACCAAAAGCAGCGGCCAAGAATCACAAACATTACGGCCCGTAGTAATCAATAACAGAACACGCAGGATCTTACTTTATTCGCGATATTTACTCCGAAATAAGACAAACATTTTTTTTCATTGTCCTGCACCTGATTTACGCAGCAATTTATTATATTTTCGTTCATCCTTTGTTTCGTAATTGTGTAAAATCGCGCGAAACCCGCACGCATTTCTGTTTTCGTGTTTATTTAATTATATATTTTTTTCAGTCGGCCTTTATGGTTTCATTCGCCGGTTAAAAAGGCACATTCCGACGGTGGGCGACAAAAGTGCCTGCTTTATTTTGTAGGCGTTGAGTGAAAAATGCTGGGTATTTTTGTTGCTGGCTGTTTGAGCAGCAGGAAAATAGTCGTTAAGCGTATGTTGACATGAAGATAACTGGAATTGTGGTCAAAAAGTACGGAAGCTCGTTATTTCATACAAATTTAAGAGTGCTGTAATGGTTGTAACTGCATCAAAATTCGTGTTTTGTATATTTACAGAACACAATCTGCAGTAAAAATACTTAGCGAATTGCTATCATAGTTTAAGATGACCATAGTAATCACAAAAGTACAATAACGCCAGGAAAAATATAAATTATATTTAATTACGACTAGTTTCAGCCCACAAATGGGTTAATTTGTACTTTTCCATGTTTTTTGTGTGTTTAATAAGAGTATTGTATTGTTCACGCAAGAACTATCAACGTCTTCGGGATAAATGTCCTACTATGTTTACATCCAAGATATGGACTATCTGTTTGCCGAATAGCATCCAACTCATATCCAAATCCGTTCAGCTGATTAATCAAAATTAAGTCATAAACATGACACATGACGAATATTTTACAAATATTTTCTTAAACTTTAACAAACAAATCTACAGATGAATCAGACATATAATAGTTTCTAAAAAAAAACTGTATTATTATTAAAAGAAGTTAAAGAAAAAAACCTCGAACATTCGAACCATGTGTCACAAAGAACTCGGCAAGTTTTGTTCGTCGAAGTTGTGTCTTTTCGTTCAAAAACTTGGACTTCTTTTGTTATACTTTAGTTTCCAGCATTTTTTGTTACCACGATACTTGCGAAAGTTGTCTGTTAGAAACAGTTTCAAGGCTCTTCTGGTAGGTAAATAAGAATATTGGAAACGGTATTACTTGCTTTTGTACTCAAAATATTGTTTTAACAGCGAATTTGATTTAATGACGCATTTGATAAATAATTGCCCATTCTTCGTATTAATCTCCATGATTATTGTTAATTAATTAAAACAAATGAACGAGTATACTGTGAATAATGTTTTACCCACCTGCCTAAGAAGGAAGGTAATGTTTTGACATGTATGTATGGCTCTTTGTTCTTCTAAAGGCTAAACGGATGGCACGATGATAAACGATTTTTACGTATAAAGTGCCCGTGCCGCCTACTTATAGAATAAATATTTTTTGTCTTTTAACCAAGCGTTAACCTCCTGTGGCCGAACGCAAAATACAGCTCATTGTCACTGCGAACCGTGGTCCTACCAGTAGTACTATTGTTTTATACTCATTCGGACCCAAGTACTTAGGACACTTTTTTTTTAACTTTATTGTACTTGTATGGGACCAATAGTTTTTTGACGTGTTTATAATCAGTGTATGATACCTTTTTGGACAATTTGATTTTAATTGAATAAGTGCTACAGGGAGGACCATGGGCTTTAAATTAGTCATTACTTAAATTTGAAAACAAAATGGCGGGTTTTGTAATAAGTCCTACTGGTAGGACCATGGTTCGATATAACTACATAACTGTTGATAGAGCAGGGTCGGAATAACAAGGGTAATTATACCATAGGTAGGACCTTGGGCCGCAGGAGGATAATAGACAACACTTTTTAGTTTTGACAATTTAATAGCTAAACTTTACCATAATCTAATATCTATTCAGTCTAGTATTTAGTTCAGCCACATATAATAAATTTAGACTTAGTGCGAACCGTATTCTAATATATATATGTGCGTTACCAGTTCTTAGTTATACATTTTCGCGTTATAAAAATGTTCTAGCTCCGGAAAAAGTATTCTTAGTACTAAAATCGAGGTTTTATTTGCGTTTCCCCTACGAAAGTGCCTCTTGGTTTATATCAAGGGCGGGAAAGTGAATTTTCGTATTGGCTAAACATGACTTATTTCCTTAGAAACATAAGTTTTATGTGCGTAAGTACCTACTATAAAACATTGCTCTTTCACAACGATTTTTAGAAGTATTCAACACATTATTAAAGGTTTTCAGGAACTTAAATGATAGAAATACTTTATAGGGTAAATTAGGTATACAAAAAAAATTACGTAATTAAGGACTCAATATATAAGGACCGTTAAATTTTCCTTTGTGCAACGAAAATTGGTTATTCAATCACATGGTTAACTTGGTAATATTTTTGAATTCGCCTTATATTTTTTATTGTTTTTTTTTCTTACGTTTACATTTTTACGTTTATACCTTTCGGAGCTTTAATAAAAAAAACTAGTAACTAAAAGTGAACGTAGACAGTTTATTTAAAATGAGACCGATGTAACTGACCTTACCCCTAACCACATTACAGGGGAGACTCCACGGTAAATTTATGCTAGCTAACTTAGGGACGTTCCAAGCGACGTCAACCTGAAAACTTTGGATGAAATATTTTTAGACTTAATATAAAGTAAGTAACTGTTTAGAAAATGAGCGGTGAATTTGTTTTAAATTGTTTAAGTAGATTCTATAAAAAGCAAGTGCGGAGAATACATTGTATCGCTTTTAGGGTTCCGTGCCAAAGGAAACCTTATGGTGAGACTTCGTCGTCTGTATGTCTGTCTGTCTGTATGTCACAGCAGTTTTTCTCAGCAACTACACAAGCTATCAACTTGAAATTTGGCATAGTTGTATAATTTGATTGCCCGCATCTGTTTTTAGTAAAAAAAATATGAAATTAATTTTATAAATAATTTAAAAAAGGGTCCAGAATTAAGGGTTGAACTATGAAAGTAATTTGATTATGGCAAATGGGGTGTTAAGTATATAAAAGGGCTCAATCTGCGCATTTCAAAACTATTTGTTTTATAATTTTCCGTTATAACCAAAAATGTTCAAAAAATTACCGTTCCCCCTTATCTAAGAAGTTTATGAGTGCAAACAATTAAAGTACATAAAAAGGTATATTTTTTAAGTACGGACTTAAATACGGAGCCCTCGTTGCACGAGTCCGACTCGCACTTGACCGTTTTTTTGACATAAATAAATGAACAAATATTAGGGGACAATCCCACACAAAACCTAGCTTCAAACTAAGCTTTAGGCTTGTATTATGGGTACTAGATAACGACACACATACTTATATAGAGAAATACATACTTAAAAATATAGAAAACATCCAAGACTCAACAACTCGCGCTCATGACACAAATTTTTGGCCTTACCGGAACCGAACCCGGAACCGCTACTTTCGTAGGCAAGGTTACACCAACTTGGCTAACCAGGAATACCTTTTGGCCGCATTTAAGTCAGTTGCACGGCACAGCACGTCTTTACCGTCACGGGACGTGAATCTACGGTATTGTACGGAGTCGCTTTTATTTTACCGTTCACGGTAACGGCATACAAATGTATCGTTTACTGTGGACATAGACGGTAAAATAGTGCCGTGACCGTGCAACGGTATGTTATGAAAGCGCCCAATGGTTAATGAGGTAGAAGTAATCCGACGGACCCTGCTAAAGTCCCTAACGCCCGCCCTTTCAATATTACCAACGTTTCTATACTATAGCCCGGTGACTCTTAGAATGAAAATGTAATCAACTAAGCGATATCTTAACGACAGCTTTTATACATAAACCAATTTGCATGAACTTACTATCTGCATACAGACTTTCATGCATGATTATTAAGCAAAAACTACCAGCTTAATAATTCAGTTGGTAAAAGCACGAAAGTAAATGTCTGTGTACAAAATTTACTACAGCTATCTGGTATGGCGCCTTGGTAATCCGCATTGTTAAATTTGTAGCACTATACTGATGCCACAAAAGAATTTCTTCTGTAGCAAACTCTATTTCCTTGGCCATTACTCTTTGTAGCTGTAGTGGAGTGTAAAGTGTAAGGAAACATTATTATTAAGCATAATCCTATAGGAAGGATAGGCTATTTGCTAAGTGCATCCAGATGCTTGTTTGCTATAAGGAAATATCTTCAGCTTGTAGGCATCAAGCTTTTTTATAACACTGTCAACAATGTTATCCTAAAGTGGCATGGCCATTTGGGCCAATAAGTTTTTAAAATGGCCACAATATACTAGAAGACCCAGCGTAAGTAGACATCCGAAAAGGTGGCTCGACCTGGTGAAATCCTGGTCTAATTGCTATACCTGCCATGGTTGTACCACTCTATTACAAACGACGTGGTGGAATACGTCCGCGTCGGAAGGCTGGGTCCAGTCTGACGATGTTCTAGCTATGATTGCTACGTGCGTTGCAGTTCATTCTTTCTGCATGAGCGAATTTTCCTGGAGACCGTCGACCAAAAGATTCCGTGTTCCGGGTGTGGGGCAGCTTACCAACAGCGTATACGACGCCAGATTTGACAAATCAGGGGGCCTAGCCAAGACACTTTACGCTATACGTAACGATTTTCGAAAATTGACAAAATGTATTGGATTTGACATTAGCGGCTGACGCATAGTTAACCTTATGTCCATCGTTAAGTTAGCGTAATGCTGGCCTATAGGCCTCGTTGCCTATAAAGACTATGAATTTTTATTTATTCATAACCTAAAAAAATTCACACTTGCAAACTAGCAGTAAATATTCACTCCTTTTTGTACCTACGACGTGCCACCGTTTTCAACACTAACTGAAACAATATTGGTTTTCGCTAACAAATATCCAAACGTTCACGTTGTTAGCAAATAACGATGCAACGCGAATTTTACGAATTTATGATGATCGGTTTTTGCTGACTTATCCTTCTTTTGCATTCTCTGTAGGAACAAAAACACTAGAATTTTACACTTACGTTACAAAAGTAAAGATAAAAGTAAAGATAAAAGTAAAGATAAAGTAAAGATAAAACATTTCCGAAATATTAAAAATAATAGTACCCTTCAAAATATTATAATTAAAATACCCACAGCAACATTACACTTAATAGTTACAATTAACACTAAAAATAACAAACGAGGCACAAAAATACAAACCCAACCCGTGAAATGTCACAGTCCCCAAAAATAAAATCTTATAAAATTAAATATTTCAAATCAAACTGCATAATATATTTATTAAAGTCAATTCAGACGAGATAATTATTTATGACAATTGACTAACTAAAAATACAGGACGAAATAGTCCCACAAATCCCACAATAAAGTGGAAAGGAACTTTCAACATGTACAATATCAGACAGACAGGCGTCCCACACACAATATCGTATCGATGCTTCGAAATTCGCCGTCAATGGACAAAATCGAGCAGAAAATAAATTTCACTAGTTGAAAAGTTGTATGTAACATCACGTTCCGTGACAGTAAGTGACTACAATAAACATAAAATGTGTGCTTTAAAATTGCTCGGTCCAGGACTGACAGTGTTGAGAAATATTTTTGTTAGTATTATTTATTATACGTATTTGTTAATGCTAAGCTTTTAAATAATAAATGTACAAGTTTGTGGGGACGTCTGGAGTGTTAAGATGTTTTTATTTCAATTACCTACCTACTAGTTGATTATTTTAAAGCACTCACTTTTTAATTCGTTGACGAATTATAAATCTTTTATCGTCAGAGCATTATTGACCTTTTTGTGCGTAGATACCGATATTAAACGATAGAAACGTTACCTATGAGATATTTTTAAACCCTTAGTAAACTTAACTTATTAGTTAAGTTGTAACTAACCTATCTTATTAAACGATTATTACAAAACTACTCGTATTTGAAATAAATTCAGAACAATAAAAATCACCTTCAACTTTATTATGTGCTCTTGTTGCCGGTCACTTTAGCATTTCTATCAGTGAGAACCTCAAATTGACTTTATTTTTATACACTTCGCGTCCACTAAATAACGTAAACTATTGTATCTTATAAATAAACAAATAAATAAATAATTGCACAGTCGTTTGTCTGAATTTCCCGCTCCGCGAACGTGTCGCTTCTGTCTCCGTCGCCGAGCGACAATAAAGTATTGCTGGCCTGTTCTGCAGTGATGTACGACCAAATAAAGCTAGTGCGATATGTTGAGGTTATTCATAAGTTTAAGCATTGAGCGCAATCGCTTTAAACATGTGATGCGACCGTTCTATGAATCGAAGGTCCAAAAATACCACATTTTTTTATGGGAAGATGAAGCAGATTGGCCGGTGTAGGTTGGATGAGAGCTGAAGATCGGGAGCAGTAGCGTGCGTAGCAGGCCTTTGTCCAGCAGTGGACTAGTACGGACTGATAATGACTAATGGTGATGTTTTCAGGGTTCCGTACCTCAAATGAAAAAAACGGAACCCTTATAGGATCACTTTGTTGTCCGTCTGTCTGTCTGTCTGTCTGTCTGTGTATCTGTCAAGACCCTTTTTCTCAGGAACGCGTGAAGGTATCAAGTTGAAATTCATATCAAATACTAAGGTCTGCAATCCCTTGGATCAGTGACAAAATCAAACATCTAAGTCAACGCAATCAAAAGATACGGCCGTTTATGCCGCATATTGAAGGGAATCTCAAGGGAATCAAAACCTATAGGGTACTTCCCGTTGACTTAGAATCATGAAATTTGGCAAGAAGCAATGTCTTATAGCACACATAAAGGAAAAAAACCGAAAACCGTTAATTTGTAGTTACATCACATAAAAAAAAGGTCCAGTATAAACTGACACTCACTAAGTACGAAAGTGCATACTTATTGCGTGTCAGCTTATACTGGACTTTGTTTATATTGTATTCCTGTGATTTACGAACTATTTACATGCCTACAAGTTTGTGCGGAACCCTCGGTGCGCGAGTCCTACTCGCACTTGACCGGCTTTTTTATTGCCAATGAGCCAATGAGAGAGCTGCGTGTCTAAAATAATATGATCGGGCTTATCATGTGGAAAAACGTGGATAAAACACCTGTCACTTTCTGTTCTGATAAGTGCGAGAGTGACAGGAGGAAGTCGACCATAATACGGGTGCAGGAGACTTAATTGTCCCCAATCTTACCTATTTATATCCGATTTGAGAGTTCACTAGTGCTTTGTTGTAATCATACTTTGTATGGACGTTAATTTATTGATAGACTCGCCGTACTGAGTTAACCTCCTAAGACCCACGTCAGATTTCGCTAGTTCGAAATCTTATGTCAGTCAATAAAAGTTAAAAGTAATTTTGATAATTGTCCTAAATATAGGACGTTGGAACTCAGGAGGTTAATTATTCCTTGCTGACATTGGCAAGGGTATAAGATCCTGCCCTGAACCCGAGCAAGTTTTACCTAAACTACTTCTTAGAAAAGATAAACACACGGCTAGCACATCTTGTATTTTCTCGCTTCTCGCTCAGTGCGTCTCCATCGTAACAGACTAGTTAGAAAGGGATATCTAAGCGACAAACAAGTCGCGGGCAAGTTGTTCTGGTCGACGAACTCGAACAAAGTTTCTGATGGATTGTATCGTCAGAAAAGAGGTGACGCATTTCTGAGAGGAAACTTTTTGATTGATAGACTTGATACAAAATTCTGGTGGTAGTATGCCTATAAATCCGTTTTTAGGGTTCCGTACCAAAATGGTAAAAAGGAGCCCTTATTGTGAGACTTCGTTGTCTGTCTGTCTGTATGTCACAGCAGTTTTTCTCAGCAACTACACGAGCTATAGACTTGAAATTGGTCATAGTTGTTTAACCTGCTTGCCCGCATCTGTTTTTAGTAAATAAAATATGAAATTAATTTTATAACTAATTGAAAAGGGGTCTAGAATGGGGGGTTGTGAGTGGAGGCATGGATTATTTATTATTAGTAAGTAGGATTTCGTCATCATTGTTCTAACTATTCATTTCATTCTTTCAATCTCCGATTAATTCGAATTAGCCGTCGAATTTTGGTTCAAACATAATCAGCGGTTTAAGCTAAGTTTCTAAGTATCAGTTTAATGACGGGGTGATTCCCATTTTTCCAACCTGCCCACCCAAGATTGTACCAATACTCAACCCTATATTGTACCAATATAGTAGGATACGAGTAGGTTGGAAGATGGGAATCACCTGCTATGTTATTCTGTTAACACAAACGTCAACCAGTTCTACTCAGTCGATGAATAGCCGGCGAATTTACATCGTCCGTCAAAGTGGGTAAATGACACTCAACTGCCTGCACATTCATTTAGTCGCTGGTTTCACAGACGACCAGCTGTCAAACTAGCGACTAAATGAATGTGCAGGCAGTTGAATGTCATTTACCCACCTTGACGGACGATGTAAATTCGCCGGATATTCATCGACTGAGTAGAATTGAATGACGTTGTTTTAACAGAATAACATAGCTGAATAAAGCTAGGCATAAACAAACAATGTTGACTTTAACACAGATACGCTGACCGCTTTTTAACAGTCGCAACAAAAGCTTTCAAACGTTTAAATTTAGTACAAACGAAAAACCGCGAGCATCATTTAGAGTTCAGCCTGACGCGCAGAGAGCGGAGCCTTTTCACTTTTAAGACCTAGACTAAATTTTTCTGTAATGGATTGGCAACGCCTTAGGGCCATATTAATAAACTGGCCTAGGTTGAGATGCTCGGCTCAATACACGTCAAAGTAAACGTTGTCACCATTGCTTGAGACCGACATTTCAGTAAATGTAACAAAAAAAGGACATTAAAATTTATGTTACTTATTCCAAAGGAGAATGATTCCAAGTACGTTTTGGAATATTAATTGGCTATAAATGTCATATATTCACAATACAAAATTGGATACTAATAATATACCTAAATAAATGAACATGAATGCGATGTACATTGCACTCCCGAGGGTTAATGAGCAATCGTTTTATTTGATGTTAATATGACGTTTGATGTTTATATTCGTGTTACAGAAATGATCCCGTTTGCGCCCCCGTGTGTTAATGTATTTTTACACCTACACGATCCTTTGCAATTTGCAAGGTAATCTTGAAAAAATTCTAAAACAAAGTTTAACTTTGAACTTTGTTTATTTTTATGTGAACTGTAAATTTTTATATTTATTTTTTGAGTTGACTGATAGATAATGACATTTGCGGCGATGCGAAATGCGAAAAAAGTTCGCCACTTATCTACTTTTGTTCAATAAAACTAAAACAATAATATTTCCAATAGCACCAATTCATGATTAACATTGGACTTTACAAACCTAGAGGACAAGATCTAGTACCTGAGGGACAAAGTTAAGCCACTTTATTTTACCACTTTTACCACCTTTACACGTCGAAAAAATCTACCAGTGCTTCCCAAGAGGAGACCACGGCAGGAAGAAATTCAACAGTCAGTCATTCTTTAAAAATATTACTTGTTACAATGATAATACTTATTCTAGCATTACTATAAAACTATAAATAGTACATATTTGCATAATTCTGTAGGAAAATATGTCAACAAACAATCTCCATAGGTTATAAAGATAAAAGATATTTAAGTAGATAAAATCTACCAGCGCTTCCCAAGAGGAGATCACTGCTGAGAAGAAGCGCCGCAAGAAACTCAACGGTTATTCTTTTTTTTTTTTTAATATTACAATGATGTTACTTATTCTAGCATTATACATATAAAACTGTAAATATAATATAAAATATCTGCGTAGTTTTGCAAGAAAACATGTCAGAATGATTACGAGAAAAAATGAAATAATTATATATATATAAGATGCTTGGTTGGAACCAATGTGTGAGGTCTGGTCTACCTGGCGAGGGTCCTCAGTGCCCGGACCCCTCTTTCATCCGCGTTTGTCGCATAATTGGTTTTGGAAATTCCTGGCATTTCAGAAGGATTGATGGAATGTTTCCTGCAAGTTTGTCTCTGGCAAATTGTTAATTATGGTAATTTCTGTGCGAATATTAAATCTATTTATAAAGGGATAAAATCGTACCGGTTTAATATACAAATTTTACTGTGGGCGGGTTTAATTGACCCTGAGTCTTTGGGAATGCGATTACAGTAAACGAAGTTCGTAGTTTGAGAACATTTTATTTTAAAACGTATGCTTAAATTACTTTATAAATATACTAGCATTAGCCCGCGACTCCGTCCACGTAGAAGTCGTTTATCGCTGCTCCCTCGGGAACTGTCCATTTTTTCGGGTAAAAAGTAGCCTGTGTGCTATTCCAAACTACAATCTATCTTTGCGCCAAATTTCATCCAGATCCGTGCAGCCGTTCTGACGTGATTGAGTAACAAACATCCATCCATACAAACTTTCGCATTTATAATAATATTAGGTATTGAACATGCCTCGCATTGCGTTTTTACGAGGGCGTATTATGAGCTGGCAAGTCCTGACGCAGGCGTGGGCTAAATTCATGATAATCAGTGTTAGCTCACGCCCCACAATACACAATAAGCTAGACTTGTGGCGCGTACGTGTAAGACGCGCACACATATAAACCGCACGATGGTGTATCTATGTTCAAAGATCGTCTACTGGGCTATGTAGGTATACTGTACTTCCAGCTTATTGTTAAGGCTGTATTCACAATAAAACTTGTAGATGGTCATTTTTCTTGAAGCAGCCTAGAGAACGTGTAAATACTACTTTAGCAAAATGAAGAGTCTCAGCGGCATCATTAACGCAGAGTCAACCGCTGAACTCGACTAGAGTGCTTGGTCTGTTCCACTTGGAGCATTTCAATAGCCTTTAAAAACAAATATAACTAACTCTCTGTCTTAATAGCATCAAACAAAAGAATATAAAAAAAAGAAAAACTAGATAAGTTCTAACAACATTTGATATTTGTTTATCATTGGATATTTCTTATAAAGACGTTTATTATAATGCTATCATTTTACTTATTTTAATTTCGAATCATATTTTATTAGGCGCATTTGTAGTTGGTGCTTATCTAGTCTTTTTACGAAGGATCACCGATTACACAGTAAAATTCTCATTAATTACTTACTTTATTTTCGCTAAAAGCTCGCTTATTGGATGGTTAGATTGTTAACAACATTGAAACGTAGTGATAGTGCCAGACGTAAACGTACCTTAACATTTAGTACCGAAACATTTAGTGATGTTCAAATATTAAAAGATTTCAAAATAAGTGTTATATTACAGGCAGGTATAATAAAGGGCATAAAATAATTATATTTCCGCGCATTTTCAGATTGTCCAGGGTTCGAAAAATGTAGTAAGTCCAGGTGTGTATTCCTTAATCACGTGGATCTAAAAGGAACGAACCCTCGTGTTTGCCTCAGCCCCTCCTCTCATTAAGGAGTGATTTTCAGAAACACAATGCTTTGAGTTTGACCCTTCAGCAAAGGTCAGGTGAAACTTAGGGGCAATCGACATAACGTTCCGTCATACGGTGAGTTACAATAAACGAAGTAGCAAAATCAAATATCTATCCAATGTGTGCAAGTGAAACAGTAATTATTATTATGGTATTACAAGTAAAAAACAGAAAACCAAAAAAAAACAGGTTTTGAAAGTCAAGTCTTTACAATTTGTAGGTAACGTGTAAATTTTCCAGGTCTATTCATACTTTGACAAAACTTAACGTTACAAGCAGTAATCGGAATAGGTAGAGTATATTTACCTAAACTTGATGCATGTTCATTCAATAATGTGTTCCCATCTCCCTCACGCATGAATGAACAAGCGTCAAGTTTAGGTAAATATACTCTACCTATTCCGATCACTGGTTACAAGGTATATTTCTAGTCAATAGAGCATTGGTAGCAATTCTATAGACCAATGTGGAAACCATCCTTTTCCATCTGCATTTCCTTTCATTAAGCTATTTTGCTTAATTCGGTTGGTTACAGCTAATTACATTTAAAAGGTCCTAAAATCTGCATTTGTTTGAATAAAGAACCAACCCAACCGTATAATTTTGTACTTTCACACAAAAACTTATCTTAACAGAACGATAAAATAAAGTAAGTAAGTAAGTTTCCTGTAAATATTGTCACGGGCTTATATAATAAATATAATGTGGTAAAATTAAAAGTGAAAAAATATAGTTCCGGGTAAACAGTAAATAGCAGTAATATTGGAAATATATGAATACCAGCAACTTTCAATATTAATTTCAAACTACAAAGTTTTGTTTCACAACTGCCCCCTCATCTTACGTTATTGCTTCCGGTCAGTTTCTGGTGAAGTTTATTTACCGTTCGACCATCAAGCAGCAGCTCAATTATTTAAAAACTTAAACGTCTTTAACTTACTCCTACTTTAGGAATATAAATCCGAAAGTAAGTTTATCGGTCTGTTTGTTTCCGCTGATCCGATTATAATGAAGTTTGGCGAAGGATAGCCAGCGTATTATATTTTTATGAATCTCGCGCCACAAGTTTTTGTTTGAAATTATTGACAGCACAACAATCGTATAAAATACTCAAAATTTACACTATTTACGTCAACAATCAAAATATACATCCAAAAAGCTTTAAAAAAGTAATTTACATGAAAACCGTCATATACTTATTTCTTAACAACACGGTAAAACTCCTAACGGGGAGAGTAACATTTTCTCCACGCAACAGCGCTTTTAATACAAATAAGCCGATAAAAAACGGGCCGAGTTCGTTGTTTCACACGAAAAATGCTTCTTTATTTCCCTCGTTGCTTGGATAAATCGAGTGCGGCCCCGTTTACATTATAAATAAAATCGGTATAAAAGAGTTTTGCGCGAGATCTAGACTTTTCTAGATGCGATTGCGAAGAATAATAGCAGAGTACCTACTAGGTACGGACGACCTTATAAGCCTTAATAAGAAGCTGAACATTACCTTATCGCAGCTATTGATATACTTAATTCAATCCATTCTCACTTTAATACGTTATTATGACAAGGTACTAAAATGTATAAGTAGCTTCTTATAAGGGTGACTGTACAGTCGAAGACAGTAAGATGTTTACACTTTTTCACCTTATTCCATTGTAATAAGATCCAAAAGTGTATACATATTTCTGTCCTCAACTGTACATGCGGATTTTGAGGAAAATTTGTGATGTTCTTGTTACTATAGGGACTCAATGATGAAAAAAAAATTAACACGTTTCATTGTTGTTAACTCGGTTCCGTAAAATTGCTAAACATTATTTAAATAAAATAAAACACACAAATAGTTCATGCCTCGAATAAAATTAAAGATGTACATATCAAAAAACCAAGAACTTTTTGAATAATCATTGTCGAAAGACTCCACGGCCAAATCGCGATAAAAAGCTAAATAACGACGAATCATAAGAAATACTAGTAAATATAATTATGTTTACCCATCCAGTAACTTTACAGCTAACTCTGCAGTAAATTACAAAAGTATTATGCCTTATCCACGAGTGTACTGATAAGAACGCCTGAGAGTTCTGCAGATATTAATCATGCCCCACGTTGGATTTATTTTTGGGGCTACGCGGGGAATATTGAATTTAATCGAATCAGGAATGATGAATATCGTTATTTGTTTCTTGTAAATCAAGTATTAACGCGTTTGGATGGCTTTGATCTTGAAAATATACTTAGAAAATGGGGTGGCTTTGTATTAAAATTTATTATGTGTTCTGAATTGTACACTCAGCGGCATAAATATCCGCCCACCCGTCTTTTGCTCATACAAGTGTTAACAAATGTTACTTTTTAAACCAGACAGTAACGTCAAGAATACTTAACCAATTCGAATGAGGTTTGTAGTATTTTCCACCTTTGGTCCAAAATTGCATATAATAAAATCCTTTCAAAGGTCGTAACTTCTACAGAAGCCCAAAAGATCCGTAAATCACCTGTTCGTAGTAAATTATTGCATTTTGCGTGATATTTTCAAGTGTCATTTTGAAAAATACTCCAACTTTTAGGATTATTATTTGTAAGCCATTTTGGACCTAGGGTAATTAGCTGCTACACTACAAACCGCATTCAAAGTAAGTAATCTTGACGTTACTGTCTGGTTTAAGAAGTAACATTTGTTAACACTCGTATATGAGCAAAAGACGGGTAGGCGGATATTTTTGCCGCTGAGTGTATGTTAAAATAAAAAAAAGCCGGTCAAGTGCGAGTCGGACTTGCGCACCGAGGGTTCCGCACAAACTTGTAGGCATGTAAATCACGGGAATACAATATAAACAAAGTCCAGTATAAACTGACACGCAATAAGTATGCACTTTAGTACTTAGTGAGTGTCAGTTTATACTGGACCTTTTTTTTATGTGATGTAACTACAAATTAACGGTTTTCGGATTTTTTCCTTCACTTGTGCTATAAGACATAGCTTCTTGCAAAATTTCATGATTCTTAGTCAACGGGAAGTACCCTATAGGTTTTGATTCCCTTGAGATTCCCTTCAATATGCGGCATAAACGGCCGTATCTTTTAATTGCGTTGACTTAGATGTCTGATTTTTTCACTGATCCAAGGGACGGCAGACTTATGTATTTGATATTAATTTTCAACTTGATACCTCCACGCGTTCCTGAGCTGAGAAAAAGGGTCTTGACAGACACACAGACAGACAGACAGACAGACAGACAGACGGACAACAAAGTGATCCTATAAGGGTTCCGTTTTTTTCTTTGAGGTACGGAACCCTAAAAATTCGTCTCGTTTTTCTTTGAGCAAGTGAGATCTGAGGCATTAGAAAATTTTAAATCTTATGATTGGCAATTCGTTGCCCACTGTAAACACTATGAACGCCTTTAAGAGCGTCGGTGGCCAAGTGGTTAAGTGTCGACTCGTGATCGTTAGGCACTGAGTTCGAGCCCAAGCGGTGGCAAGTAATTGTACCTCATGCTTTTGGGTAATTCTTCAAGCGTTTCAACCGCCCTCATTCCCGTGGCCGCATTAATGTCGAAATTCCTGTAGTTATGGATGCTATTTTCCGTTATCTTGTAGAGTGCCCTGATTTATATAAAATTTAACTGAAAATGCTTCCAAAGCTATAAGAATTTCGACCTTAATGCGTTCACGAGAATGACGGCGGTTGAAACGCTCGAAGAATTGCCGTTTTACGGTGAACGAAAAACGTCACAGTTTGCTTTGGTATTGAGGCTGTGGTGTGTATACCGGGTAGGCGTATGCTCTTTACCCTGGCAGTCAACGGACTGACCACAGATTACCAAATATTATGGTCTCCTGTACATTACAGTATCCTGCACTCGAAAAGTTACGTGGGTAATTGCAAAAGAAACCTAGAGTCGAAGTGTATATACGAAGTTCAAAGTCAGTTAAAACAGGATAATATTAACGATGACAATCCTTCTGGACGCCGTAACGAATCAACCGACAATTTATTTGGCAATAAAATAACATTTTAACTATTGATACTAAAGGTTGATATTTCACCGTTAAATAATTGTCGGTTGATTCGTTATTGCATAATGGCACCCTATATACTAGTAGGTTCACCGGTAATTTAACATCCACGCCGGATCACAACACTGCATTGGCGCTAAACGAGCTCTACACGGACGGAGTCACGGGAAAATGCTAGTAATATTATAAGAAGTTTTAATTCACGTGTGGAAGGCGTGCGGAAAAACAGGTCGCTCATAAACATTCACAACAGAACAAGAACCCAAATCAAAATCAACTTCACATTACAAAAAAAATGTACAAATCAAAAATCACATTCATAACGCTTGTATTATAAATGGGTAAATACGAACAAAAAATCCACGAGCAATCAACGGGGTGAAATCGAGCAAATTAATTTTGTTGTTAGAACAAACGAGTCATGTGGAAGGGGATGAATATTTTTTGATTAAGGCCAAATGAAAAGGAAATGGGAAAGGGATTTTGTTAAACAAGTGATATCATTTCGTTTGTTACGTTCATTTCGTATATAGGGCCAATGGGACACTTTGTCTTAAGCTATATTGATACCCCCTTACTAATAAACGTTGAGTAACGGCTGAGTAGTTATACAATGCTTTGTCCTTATCTGTCATTGTGACATTTGAATTCGACAGATAAGGACAAAGCATTGTATAACTACTCAGCCGTTACTCAACGTTTATTAGTAAGGGGGTTATAATGGTAGCTTAAATAATAAACTTGACAGTTTAAGGCGGTCATTGTAGTAAAAAATATATGGTCTCAATAGTAGGATAGGTTATAATGCATTCGGCATTGTCTTAGCAATTGCAGTTAGCATTACCGAAATGAGAAATTGACGATAATTTCCTAGAATATTCTTAATTTTTGTACAGGAAGAAATTTATTTATTTAAATAGGCTGGCCAAAAATATACATGCGATATACATTTAAAATAATACATAAAAACAAGTAGGTACACATGCATACAATTTACAGGTTAGCACTATTAGAATGTTTTCAGTAGGTACTTTCAGAGTTTTTTTTTAAATGTTCTGCGGGTCAACATCCTACCTATTAATAGTTATATTAGGTACCTGAACATTTGTTTGGACTAGAAAATTTTATTTATGATATTGAAATATAAGTATCCGTGCACGTTTAACACAATGCCATACAAACACTACAAAAGGTTTTTTTTTAATCCTACCTACCAATCTACTTACAAGGGTGTGAAAAAAAAAAACAATTCTCCAGCCAACATTCTAATTACAAGAAAATTGACATTATGGAATGCAATAAACGATTGAGTATTGAAAAAAAATGTAAATATGCATTAAACCTAATGCCCATGGCCCTATAAAATACCGTTTAGAAAGAATAACGGCGAACCCCATCGATACAAAGCTGTACAAATGGCGTCATTAAAACGAGAATATTCCCCAAAATCAATTCGGAATCCTTAACGAAGTATATGTAGCAATAATGGTTTTAAATTTTGAGCAGTGGTATTGGATGCTTTGGTGAACACTGAAAAAAAATGAGTTAAATAGCTAAAGTATACGCGTTTCGGGGTTACACAAATCAATCTCCTTTAATTATACTTGACTTTTGCACTCTTCTGTAGGTACTCTTAATTCGAAACTATGAAGGGTTTCATTGTTCTATTTTCAAACCTTTTTCCGTGGCCAGCTCTCCGTCTAAAACATGATTCGATTAGGACAAGTCATTTATTGAATACTATTAAGGTTTATTAAAGTTAATAATGAACTCAAACACTCCATATTATATTTTAATGATGTACCTATTTACGTAAATCACACAACAAAAAGAGCTTTTGCGATAAAAGGAACGCTAAAATTGTATATTAAATTAAGTAAGTAGTCATTTGAAATAACAAAGAGAATTATTTAACTAATGCCAACAATGTCTGATCCTAAAATAGCTTTTACGAAATAAAAATGCCTAGAATTCACCTTTTTTATCTTTTTCTGTCTCGCATAGTAAGAAGTGCCGTTAGCATTCTATAAAAGTTTTCAGTCCCCAGGTTAAATAAAAGCAAAGTGTCCATTAAAACTGTGGATTAATTTACATCTTGACTTTATGTCGTGCGGATTAAAATGTCACTTAGTGTAAAGTCGAAGAAAAATGCCGTATAGACAGGTATGGATTCAATTGTGGCAATTGTCTAAATTGTTAGGATGTTTCTATTGTTAGAAAACATCTTGATTCTAATAAATGCTGCAGCATTTCGTTTTTTTTTTATATTGGTGTCTATTTAACACCCGACGCAAAAAGAGGGGTAACGTGTTTATCTGTGTCTTCGTGTATCTGTGTATCTGTCTGTGGCATCGTAGCTTCTTAAAGATGGACCGATTTAGATTTTTGTATTGTTAGAAAGGTGACTTAATCTAGAGTGTTCTTAGCTTGTTTGATGAAAATCTGTTTAACCATTTACGAGTTATGAGCTTTGATAGTAGGGGTCCTGATATTTTCGGGGGTTTTTAGGGTACCGTACCCGAAGGGTGCCAAACGGGACCCTATTACTAAGCCTCCGCTGTCCGTCCGTCCGTCCGTCCGTCTGTCTGTCGCCGGGCTGTATCTCATGAACCGAAATAGGTAGACACCTGAAATTATCACAGAATGTCTACGTCTATTGCTGCTATAGCAACAAATAATAAAAATTAAAATTAAATTTAAAATTAAAGAGGGGTTTCTCCCCCTTAAAAATTAAAGAGGGGCTACAAGAAATGATTTTTTTATTAAATGTGGCTGTATCTCATGAACCGTAACAAGTAGACAGTTGAAATTTTCACAGGTTGTTTATTTTAATTTCTGCTATAACAGCAAATAGTAAAAATAAAATAAAATATAAAAATAAAGGGGGCTCCCATACAGAAAGCGTGATTTTATTCAATTTTGTCACTCCGCGGGCTGTATCTCATGAACCGTAATAGATAGACTGTTGAACTTTTCACAGAGTGTAAATCTGTTGAGAAAATGACAACAAATAATAAAATATACATATTATTAAATATTGTACGATGGTACGGAACCCTTCGTGTGAGAGTCAGACTCGCACTTGGCTTTTTTTAAACTCGGTTAGGTTTTAAATACATTAATTATTCTAAGTGGTGGTTCAGCAGTAGTAGGACCTTGTAAAGGGTCCGTGTGGATCGCTATCACCGTCTTATCCTTATTATTGCTAAGCAGCAGCGTTACCATTCTTGTGTTCCGGTGTGAGGATAAGATGTCCGGTGAAATGACTAGCATAGTCCTAATCCTCAGAGTTGCCGAAACTTTGCAGTCTCGAGATTGCAAATGTCTGGGTCCCATCATCATCAGACTCCTATACCACAGAATAAGTATATAGCAGTAAAGAAATTACGAACAAACGTTCGTAACGTCGCCACGCACGCACGTCTCAACGAGACCTTAGCGAACACGGCAGTGCTGTCAGTGGCGGGTGTCGCGTCGAGACGAATGGTTGTGCGTGCGTCTGTGTGTGCGACGTTTCGAACGTTTGTTCGTAGTTTCTTTACTGCTTTAGTTATACTGTGCGTATACTTGCTCTCAGGGGCATGCGAGCTCGTTTGCCTTCTCGTTATAAAACAAAGTTTCTAGACAACTTAAGTAATCTGTTTTATAAAAACATACTAAGAAAATTACTTGCACTTAAACTTCTTCATTACCTAACTGCGCGAAGCAAAAATAAGGGTTATGTGGTTAACAGTATATGTATGTATGTACCTATTTATAAATGTATGTGACCGAAAATCGGATGTGGAGCATAACTCCTAAACTTATTGGACTGATTTTAATAAATGGGGTGTCACGTGATTCGTCAAAAACGTGCGAGTGTCATAGGCTACATTCATCATCATCATCATCTCAGCCGAAAGACGTCCACTGCTGGACATAGGCCTCCCCCAAGGTATGCCACAAGGACCGGTCCTGCGCCGCTTGCATCCATCGGTTTCCCGCAATCTTAACCACGTCGTCGGTCCACCTTGATGGAGGTCTGCCCACGCTGCGTCTTCCAATACGCGGGCGCCATTCGAGAACTCTTCGGCCCCAGCGGCCATCTGTTCTGCGAGCGATGTGTCCCGCCCACTGCCACTTAAGTCTAGCAATTCTTAGGGCTATGTCGGTGACTTTGGTTCTCGTGCGGAGGCTACATTATATATACAAATTATAAAGGTGCGTCCTAAGAATAATAACACGTAGAAACCTCGTCCGCGCACCAAATGTGTAACCACTTAAACTAAACCATTTTGGCATACTCGGCGATCGGCGCCTGTCAGTCGCAATCACCTCACACAGCGTCAACAGCTATCGGATTTTAAATCAGAATGACGGATTGCGCAATAAATGGGGTGTGACAATGCTTCTCATAAATTAAATAAGCATGGTATAATTACATTCGTCTCACACTCGAAAGGACTACGTTTCGACTTGTCGTTTTACGTAAAACATTCAACAAAATATCATATTTTTTACAAACGCCATTACACGGCAATGTTGCCAGTATAACGGAATATTTTCCCCTGAATTCTAACTTCAATCACTTGAGTAATTTAACCTAGCATTTTTGCCAAATCATTTTTAAACAACTTCCGATTTCTGTCCAATCTCCTGTACGATTGACATTTTTATGGAAAATCGGGCAAGTACTAAATTTAATGTGTAGTTTATTAATTACATATATGCCCGTAATTTAAATTACTCGTAGTAAGTGAATTTTATAGTTACTAAAATCCTATATTTTAATGATTTGTTTACTTGTGTGCGTGTTATGTGTTGTCGTGCGTAAGTACACATTGATTACGCCTACGTGAATCCATTTTGTTGCTGTTATTGTTGGAAACTATAATTATATGTGTTATTATTCTAAGGGTGCGTCATACTATTCGTTCCCGACCCGACTGGGGTTTTATTTTTTGAGGTTAGGTTTGGTTTGTTTATTTTAATTAACAGTTGACTTATAAAAACATTTTCTCCTTAATAATAATGGACTTGAAGCCCAGACTCTGACACATAAATTGGAATTGAGGATAATACATTACTCATCAGGCTTTCTCGCTAAACTCCCGAGTTTAACAATGATCCATTACTTCACTATCTTATCAATTCCGTTGCAGCGAGTTGGACTATCAAGACGAACGATTATAGATGTTCAAACTTAATAGGGGCGGGAATATTTAGAAAACAGCAAAACCACTTGGTTTAATACACGAACATAAAGTCACAGTAACTTTTGATGTCAATAATGTAATTCCTTTTAAACACTTAGGTTTTAAAAAAGCCTGTTAGTTTTTTTTTAAATGTATTAATGCAGTTTTTCCTAAGCCTGTGGTTCCTAAAAACCAATTTCGCTATTATAACGTCTTAGGCCCGGGGTTCTCTGACCCACCCGCCGCGTGCGACGAGCGACAGACGCGGGCGTGTTGACGTTACGTTGCTCGTAATTTCACGCTTTCTCAGATAGGCCTTTTCACAGAGCGCGCAATGTAACGGCAATACGCCCGCGTCCGTGCCCGTCGCACGCGGCGGGTGGGTCAGAGAACCCTGGGCCTTAAAGTTTCAGATTTTCCCCCACTGACCCATTTGGCTAGGCTTAGTTACTTTGGTCAAATAAGTCAGAAGGCCAATGTCGTGTCGTATCAGGAGGTGAAAAAATTGGTAGAGAACAGAAAAAGGTGCAGGCAGCTACTCCACGGATAAGAGCCTTAACTAAAATGATGATGAATGATGACCCATTTGGACTGTTCACCCAATATTTTGTCTAGGGCTGCTGAATGGTTCGCGGTGCGCCAGCTGTTCTAAGTTGCAATACGAGTAGTCTTAAGGCGATTACGTCACAGGGCCCATCCACTATCGATAATGATCCTCTTATAAAAAGGACATCAATCTTTATCTTTTTTTTTTGCTGTTCATGCTTTCCTTTATCAACTAAGCACCATTTTACCTACTAGTGATCGTTACATGTCAGCCAAGTTTGAAAAAAAATACAACTTTTTCGACATCCCTTAATTTTCTTATTTTGCACTTGGACCTTCCCAGAATTATATATGTTTTTGTTGCAAAAATATAGGATCCTATATTTATTATCTATACATTCTAATTTTCTAACAGAATTGTTAGTTTTTAATATGCTGAAAATTTATAAAATAATCCCTTAAAATCAAAACTTTTCAAATAAGTAACAAAATATTACATTTACACTTTTTTATTTGTTTATTACTAAGTAAATTAGGATCTTCAGTCTAAAGAAATAAAACACCCTTTTGACCAACAACTTAATTCCGAAGTTAATAAATACGGCTTTCATCCCAAAAACACCTTAAAACAACTTCTTATTTATTGCGTCCGAATGGTAAAGTGGAAAAGATCTTACAAAAAAATAGTAAACGGGATTGCTGGGGAAGAAATCAAAAAGTTCGTCGCGGTCGCGGCGTGAAGAGTTGGAAAATAAAATTATGCGAGAAACTTCTATGTCCCATCCTTCTTTGCTAAGCAAAAATCCATTAAAAAAATCGTACTGCATTGACCACCTTACTTGTAGCGCTAGATGGTTGAATACAATTCTGATTTTAAATTGCGAATGTGACCTTTTTACTTTGGAGGCTTACTAGAGGCGGCAAGGTAGGGAAATTTCCGTGGTTTTTTTTGTAAAGTTTCTCTTTCGGTGGTTTTCGGTGGTAAGTGATTTAAATGCGTTCTCGCGTGTGTTCTTTATACACTTACCTTAGGTTTTAGTTTGTTGCGTTGCGTTATACTTCGGTAGTGTCTCAGTGAATCTGAAACAAAATATTGGAATGTTACTGACATTTATTTAGCAACAACAACGCCCGTTGTCTACCTTGTACAAAATTGTTTTTTTTTTTTGTATTTTTGAGTGGTTTTCAATAAAAAAATGTATTGTGCATGATCGGATACATGTTCATTAGAATCAATCATTATTTAAATTAGGCAATGGAATGCCTTAATATCACATGTGGGACAGGTATCTACTAACGAAATTTTTATTATCGCCTTTATTATTACTATGATTAAAGATTATTATTTAACACAACGTGGTTTCACGGGTAAAGTTTTAAATGTTTTTCATTAAATCAAAACTCTTAGTGCCATTAATGAAAGTTTTCATATTGCAGAAAGAGTATTTTTGTTCATTGGAATCAAACCATTATAAGACAATATCTTAGCGTATGGTATGTCATCTAATTGTACCCAATTCTCGTCCCTAAAACTTAGTCCTATAATGTTGTGAGCAACTTCTGTAGGGTCACAGATGTTCCCGTTATCTCCCACATTACTTCTATGTTAGGACATTTGCACTGCGAGCTTTAGCGAGAGAATACTTTGGGAAACACTTTTACTTCAATTATCTTGTTTGGTAACGCGATAGGGACGAAGTATTTTAGAAAATATACTTTGTAAGTACGAGTATTTTATTTGAGAGTAGGTATATTTTAAGTGAAATCAAAAAGGGGTAAAGATAAAGGCTCTATTAGTAAAAGTACGGTGAAAAATAGCATTGATCTCATCAGCAAATATAATTAAAAATACTGCCAAAATTTAGCAGGTTTTAAACAGTCCAAACTTTTGAACGGCTCGACAGATTTCTATCAAACCTAGGTAAAACGCTTAACAAAAGGTACTCTATTAAAATACGCATTGAAGAAAGTATCTATACCTATGATACCACTTCCACGCGTAGGCCGAGGCCGCACTGGTCGGGCAATGGGGCGACACGCGGCGGCGGCGATTTCAGTACAACTGCGCGACATTTGGGCGATAATTTGTACTGAAATCGCCGTCGCGTCGCCCATCGCCCGACCTGAGCCCTTAGCCAAGATGCCCATCGCTAACTAGCGTTTCTATTCGTTTCATTTTTAACCAATCGCGTCACTGGTAGATCACGTGACTCTTCGTATGACATGATCTACCAGTGATGCGATTGATTTAAAAACCAAACGGATAGAAACGCTAGTTAGCGATGGGCATCTTGGCTAAGGGCCCAGATGC
The DNA here is from genome assembly GCA_963241965.1 of Tortrix viridana. NCBI lineage: Eukaryota > Metazoa > Arthropoda > Insecta > Lepidoptera > Tortricidae > Tortrix > Tortrix viridana. The sequence goes on from OY725191.1 coordinate 8,340,413, forward strand.
CCCGGCCGTAGTCATGTATTTAGCGGCTTTTGCTTTAATGCCAACCGATCACTCGTGACGAACGCACGCGTCTCGCAAAAAAAAACAAATGAATGAATGGACATGGCGGCCTATGTATAAAGTATGCGGAAATTAACACTGCCACGACAAGGCACAACAATTAAGAATTATTTCATTCGTAAATACCGTGGCCATATTTCAAGGTAGAATTGTATGAGTGTAAGCTTCTTGAGATAGTAATTCACAGACCTATACAGGGTGTTTTTTTATTCGTCTAAAAATTTTTGGGGGTTAAATCAGTAAGTCATACTGACCATCTTTCACTATCGGGCCAACCCCGAAACCGCGAAAAAAATTTTTACCCTCCCATACAAAACAAAACAAAACATCGTCAGCTGACTAGCCATAATGTATGGAATGGTCAATTTTTTTTCGCGATTTCGGGGTTGGTCCTATAGTGAAAGTTGATCAGTATGACTTACTGATTTAACCCCCAAAATTTTTTCGACGAATAAAAAACACCCAGTATTATAATATTATAATCCGGCGCTACGATACTTATTGTTTATCAAAATTATCCCGATTTGTGCGTCTAAATTAGATTCAGAACCTACTTAACAGCGAAAATACCAAGTATGTTCCCCGAAACTGGTCTCTAGTTAAATCTGCTTCAACCCGACTTCCCTAATTGGGAAACTTGAAAAGGTGTGCTATTTGGAACAATTGAATTTGCCCTCCCCTGTTAGCGAGTTACCCCATAGAGTTTCCCTTTGTTAGAGTTTCCCTACGACATCGATACGAGATAAATATTACCATGTTTATTGTTGTATTATGTTGAGTAGAGTTTTGCGTTATATCAAATGTATCTTGTAGGTACTATCGTTTGCTTGCTCCTTTGTCTGTATCGTTTAAATACGGAATAAGCAAATTTTACAGAATGGAAAAAATTTATATTCGCTCAAAATAGTGAAATGTATAAGTACTTAAATACAGAAAACATCTATGAGTCAGGAACAAATATTCATCACGCAAATATTAGCCCGTACCAGCATTCAAACCAGAGGTTGCTAGCTTCGTAGGCAGGGTCATTACCAACTACCCAGCTAGCAAAATAATGATAAAAGAAAATTTTTATTACTAAAGAGTGTTATAAAAGTCATTTAAAAGCAACGCGGTGACTGCTTCCGTCAGCGCTGTTGTATATTGGTGATTCGTAACATTAATTAGCTGTATAAGGTTAAACAGCCAAATAATGATAATAAATGATGACATAAACGTTTACTCGATTGATTTGTAGAGCACATATAACATAGCTGTAAAAACGGTCTCACAACAGCGATTTAGTGCAATTATGTTGTACAACAGGTTTCATTAGTGCATTTATACGGCAAAGTAGATCTTATTTGATTGCAAGGTCGCTACAATAGTGTTGGTGATATATCAGGCACGCATGGAACTAATCTGTGATATAAATGAACATCTTGCAGCGAAAATACAGCAAATTTATCATATAACAGCATTTCCTTAGCGCCTATGCTACTGTGCTACTAGCTGTATAATTGAGATAACAAGTTAACGTTTACTCGACCACTTTTTACAGCACATATAACGCAGCTGTAAAAAAGTTCTCATAACAACGATTTAGCGCTAATATTTTGTAGAACAGGTTTTAATTATATATTTATACAGCAAAGTTGATCTATTGTGTATTCAAAGTGGCTGCTTTAGCGCTTGTGACACATCCGATACGCATGGATCTAATCCGTGATATAAAACAATACCCTGCAGCTGATATGCATCTATGTTATCGCTTAACTAATATATATATAAGAGTAATAGTTGTAAACTTACTTTTACAAGACCCTTATATCGTCAATTAGTTACTTAAAAACGTTTTTTGGTTAGATATATCGCTAAAACCGCATATAATAGCTGCAAATGACTTCTACACAAGAAAGTTTATGCTCGTTAAGAGAACTTTCAACATATATTTATTTATCACAAAAAGGCGGCCATTATTTATATGTAAAAACCGGTCAAGTGCGAGTTGGACTTAAGCACCCAGGGTTCCGTACCATTCCATTTCTAGTTAAGAATAATAATCTGAAAACGTTTATTATCTTCTGAAATTTAAACAATAAAAAAAATAGGTGTTGTCACCTTTAAGTTTTTTATTTCTACCGATTGCGCAACCAAACGCAGTGTTATGGGTACTTAACCGTCTATGCATGTATGTGATCAGAATTCGGATATTTCACTCTAGGTTCTGAACTATTGGACCAGTATTGGAGGAATTCACGAGGTCAAAGGCTCAAAGGGAGGGAGTTTTTTCTGAGTTCACAAATGTTGGTAGAAGATGATAGAATTGAGCGAAACTGCTCAACAACATCAACTTCCACATACTTCGTACTCTCTAATAAATACTGATACCTATTTGTGGCAGACATTATTAAATCAAATTAAACGATTAGTTTTTAATTAAATCCACTTTAGTAAAAAAAATTTACAATGATAAAGTGAAAGCACAAACTTGTATCAGTGAAACGTCCGCTACCAAAACACTTTTCCGATAGGATGAAATGATAACTCATTTAGTCTATGCCCATTAGAATTTATTTCAAAAAGTGTAATAGGTTGCACTAATTAGTGTGTAATAACACTAAAAAGTGTGATCTTATTTCTCGAGGAACTCTAAAGTTTTATCATGGCGGGAACATGCTGTAAATCAGTGATACATCAGTAACTATGGTGCTTTCCATATTTTAAATTATTTTTATTTTATCAAATATCAACAATTCGAGGGGCGCATGAAAAAAAACCCTATAATGCCATATTATTTCATCTATAAAATTGTGAGTGCAAATGAATTTCACCTCAAATACACGTGAACAGCGAGATAAAAATATTACCTACTATATTTTGTACTCCGTTTCGTTAAAGATTCTCTTGAACAATTTTTTCTCTCACAAAATACGCACAACAGTTGGAGCACTGAAGTGAGGTTAAGTTTAATGTAATATTTCAGAATCACAATCGCCAAAATAGCAACAAATGGCTCTATATCAGCGTCGTGGCCACTATTATATAATTATTTAGAGATATTGTAATCAAAAAATCATTGCTATAACACTAAAAATACTTAATGTCGCTTATATATCACGGATTTATAACAAAATTGTGATAGGTGGTGCTAAAATACACACAATATATCATCAAACAGCTGTAAAACTGGGGCCACTTCCCAATGATAGAAACGTTTTTATCATGGATATACGACTGCTTGTATCACTAAAATAAGCTGTATAATAGTTCGTTTTGCTAGCTGGGTAGGCTACCCGCGTCGTCTTACATGGTTCTTTGCATAAACCTAGTTTGTTTTTCTGTTACCTATTTTGTGTTCTATTGCTGGGAAATGGTCTCTTCTTTTTCTACACTCGACTTTCTCTAGAGCGTGCTCCTACCAATCCTTCACAATAACCTAGCATAAACCTAGTTTAACGACAATTTTTTGAAGAATATTTGCAATCGATAAACATGTTTTTTTAGTGAAGTAATAAATAAAAAACCTATAGATAAGTACAAAGTTAAATAGTATTTGAAAATGAAGGCGGGACAATGAAAAAGGATTCCCTTGTTATTCAAATCAGTGACAAACTTTCGGCGGGAGTGCGAGCGATCTTGACTTAACTTTTTTAAATTCTAGTCTCGTTTCGTCGACTTGTTTATTCGAAATATGAATATGCTGAAGCCTTTTTTTCTGGGTTGCATTTTATATGTTGTTAAAATAATGTGGTTACTTTTTCTAACGAGTCATAAATAGCAATGTGCAAGTTGCAGAACATCCCCGAAATATTAACAAATGTTCTCAAGAAAGTACTTGTTACTTACAAACATTCTCGTAAACATAATACTTAGAATGTTCGCTTTCCATACTAAAAATAAAATTTAGTTGACAGTTGTTAACGCCAGCCACCAGAGGGCCGAAGATAGCCACGATTCACGCCGCTCGCGAGGCCGCGTCGCGCGGCTAACTTCACGGCCATTGCTATTAAGAACTCGTCATGGAGCGCACGCACGCTCCGTTCCCTTTCTCATATATTTAAGTACTAAGAAGCTGTATTGCATTATAATATCTTCAAGCCATCGCCGTTGTTATTATTTGAACATGCTTCGAGCCGGATCCTTCAGAGTCGACGAGAAATAATCGTCGGGTTAACCATTTGCGACAACGAGGGCGTGGCACACCACGCGCCCACGCCGTACGAGAAGAACCCAGCGACGATCGACAAGGAAGATAGAAACCGGACGGCTTCTTGGAGCTTTTATGGACGAATCTTCGATCCTACAACAAACGATCATCTCGAGCGACTGCACAATGTCTTACTAAGGAGATTTATACCACGTGGGGAGTGAGATTTTGGTGAGTTCGTTCCATTACGCAGTCCCTCTCTCCAATGTAAGCTCAAATTTAGTTCCAGGGCACCGCCATAGGTGTTTCGACAGCAAACATTTCTATATTACCTCGCCATAGAGGTCAAACATCTTTGAAAATACTTCAATGGCCACAGTGGCCTAACCTTACCTTTCTTTCATAAGGCACCTGCCATAGGGTCCCATTAATTTCTCACAGGTTTTCGCCATAGGAACCTATTACTTTGCTATTTCACATAATTTGTGCATATTTTTAACAGTCCTATTAAATTCCTAGTTACTTTTCAGTTGCCTAGGTTTCGTATATCGCTCTGTCTGCCCAACAATCTAGTCACACTCCTACCATCTGCTTTAAATTTTCGTATTTCTCCGCATTCCAGAACGTTCTATTCGACACTGCGGGCTCTCGCGCACTCCGCTGACGGGGTCAATGACCGCGCCGACGCGTCTTGATCGCTGTGCTTGAGTGCTGGTTTGCTTGCGTGATTTTCTGCCTGCATTCAAATTTAAGTATAACCTATTATTTCTTCTTGACTTTAACTTCATTATTTTCGTTTCGTTGCACATTTCATCAGCTTTAATTTAAGAAATGGACATAAAGGCGTTGAGAAGATCGAGAGGCACGCTTAAATCTAAACTAACATTATTTAAACAGCATTTAGATACTCTGTCATCGTGTGACAAGCTAAGCAGTTTGCAGACTAGACAATTATCGTTACGCTTGGACCTAACAAAACCGATATATGACGAGTTTAATAATGTGCAGACTGATATAGAATCATTATGCCTAATTCCAGATGATGATACACGAGAACTGATGGAAAGGGGCAACTTTGAAGATGATTTCTGCTCTGCAATAGCTGTGGCAGAGGAGTTGCTGAGCAAAAATAAAATTCGGACTACATCTGAGGGCGACGACTCGTCTCAGGTGACAGGCTCTGGTACTGCTATCGCAAAAGGTGGGCCAACATTAAAATTACCAACTATACACTTACCGTCCTTTTCTGGACGCTATCATGATTGGTTGGGATTTCGAGATACATACACATCTATTATACATGAAAATGAATCCATCCAAAAAATACACAAATTTCATTATTTACGTGCGTCACTTAAAGATAGTGCAGCCTTAATTATCCAGTCTCTGGACTTTTCTGCAGACAACTATGATATTGCTTGGCAATTGCTTTGTGATCGCTATCACAATGATCGTGTACTTATAAATAATCACATCCAAGCCTTATTTAACATTGAACCCTTGACACGAGAATCGGCAAGGTCATTAAGAAACATGATGGATACCTTTACTAAAAATCTTAGAGCTTTAAAAACCTTAAAGCTACCTACTGAACACTGGGATATTTTAATAATACACATGGTTACCAGCAAATTAGATCCCGTTACTGCTCGAGAATGGGAAGAAGAACGCAATAGAATTAAAACAATTCCCACTTTAGAAAATTTATACACTTTCATGAGAGATCGTGCTAATCTACTGGAAACCATGGCAGACTCACGACACCAACAACAGCCACAACACCCGCGCGGCCCATCGCGCAGATATAGTGACACTACACCAAATAATAATCGCCAAAAAACATTTATTGCGTCACCTACTACGTCGAAATACCTGTGTCTTTTATGCAAAGGCAACCATTCTATATATCAATGTTATAGGTTCAAATCATTTCCACTAGAGAGTAGATTAGAGAAAGCAAAGGAAATGAAGTTATGCCTTAACTGTTTGCGTAAGGGACATGACACAAGCGTATGCACACTAGGTCCGTGTCACATTTGTCATAAAAAACATAACTCGTTGCTTCATATGGAAGAAAACCATAAGCCTAAGGCAAGTGCATCGCTGCCGACGACTTCTAAATGTGTGGTTCTGCCTGCGTCAGAAAGTGTAATTCAATCAGAAACTCGCACGTCTACACAAGGAAACGTGACAATGTCATGTACACATCAATCAGCTGTCTTGCTGTCCACTGCTATTATAGGTGTCGCTGACGACAGTGGTAAAATTCATCAAGTACGTGCTTTACTCGACAATGGTAGCACTTCCAGTTTTATAACTGAAAACTTATATACAAAATTAAATATTCCTGCTCATAAAACACAAGTGTCAATACAAGGTCTTTATAACCAACATTCACAAATCACTAAACGTTGTAATGTGAATATTTCATCACTGACAAGAAGTGGATACAATAAGAGAATTGGTTGCTTTATTGTGCCTGCCATTACACAGTTGTTACCAACACATAAAATTGATCATACTATAATTAACATCCCTGATCACATCCAACTTGCAGATCCTACGTTCTATATGCCGTCGGAGGTGCAGATGTTATTGGGGAGCGACCTCTTTTGGGAGGTACTTCAGAATAACAGCATTTCCTTAGGGAAAAATAAACCAACTCTAACCGAAACAATGTTAGGCTGGTTAGTATCAGGTGCTGTACATTCGCCTTCGAATACTCGCACAAAATCAGTTAGTAATAAAAAACATTCATGCAATTTGCACAATTTGTGTGAGTGTTCAAGCGAAGTTACACAATCTTGTAATAATAATAATTACCAAAATACAGTCCATTGCCATTTCCTCAACTATTCGGATACTGAGCTACAAAATAAATTAGACAACTATTTTGAATGTGAATCGTTTAATGACCCGCGTCGTCTTTCCAAGGACGAACAGGAATGTGAAATAATATTTAATGAGACCACTTTACGTCAACCTGACGGTAGATTTGTGGTTAATATTCCCCTGAAAGAATCTCCCAAGGTTCTAGGTAATTCATATGACATGGCGCTTGCTAGATTCTTTGCCTTAGAACGTAAATTTAGTCAAAATTCCATATTCAAACACAAATATATTGAATTTATGAACGAATATATAGATCTTGGCCACATGTCGGAAAACTTGACATTTGTCAACAACGAAGTATCTTACTTTTTGCCGCATCACGGCGTGTTACGAGACAATAGTTTAACCACTAAACTTCGCTCTGTTTTTGATGCCTCAATGGCTACCAGTTCGAGAGTATCACTTAATGACATACAGCTGGTTGGCCCAACTGTACAAGACGATCTTTTAAGTATATTGCTACGATTCAGACAGCATAAATTCGTTGTAACTGCTGATATAGAAAAAATGTACAGAATGATACTTATCAATTCTGATCAAAGGTCATTACAGCAAATATTGTGGCGCGATGACCCTACCGAAAAAATTAAAATTTACATGTTAAATACGGTTACTTACGGAACTGCCTCAGCACCATTCCTCGCAACAAGATGTCTTGCTCAGTTAGGACATGATTACATGAACACAGCCTCACCTCTTTTTGATGAACCTTTTAATTTCACAATGTCTACACACAATAATGACAAAACCATACATACATTGATTGGAAAGTCAATCTTGCATGACTTTTATGTCGACGACCTGGTGACAGGCCATGATGATAGGGAGGTATTAGTGGCCATTGGCAAAGGCATTAATCGTCAACTCAAGGGTGCTCATTTTAATCTAAGAAAATGGAGTTCAAATTACACAGACATTTTACATGACATACATGACGATGATGAGAGTAAACGTGATCCTTTACTAATGGTTAATAAGGAAACAAATTCAAAAATATTAGGTGTAAATTGGAACTGTCAAAACGATCATCTTTTATTTTCATCATCGGTATCAGATACAGTCACACATAATCAACCAACTAAGCGTTCAGTACTGTCTACTATCGCTCAAATATTTGATCCTCTCGGACTCATCAACCCATGTTTATTGCAAGCTAAGATAATACTCCAAAAACTATGGAAAAATAAATGTGCATGGGATGATGAACTCCCACAGGAACTTCAAATTTCATTTAACAAATTCCTTGAAACTTTGCCTTACCTGAATCACATTCAAATACCACGCCGAGTGTTATGTGATTTTCCTGTTAAGATAGAACTTCATACATTTAGTGATGCATCAAAACATGCATATTCGGCGTGCGTTTATGTGCGCAGCGTATCCATGCAAGGCAAAGTTCATGTACACCTACTTACTGGCAAGTCTCGAGTTGCACCCTTTAAAAAGAATATGACAATTCCCCGGTTAGAGTTAGAAGGGGCATTATTAGCCACTCGACTTGCAAAAAAGGTTAAAGCTTCACTAAGACTACAATTTCATTCTGAATATTACTGGTGTGACTCCACTATTGTATTAGGTTGGATAAGAATGTCAAAATCAAAATTGAAGCAGTATGTGTTTAATAGAGTCACTGAAATTACAGATTACACAAATTCATCCGCCTGGTACCATGTTCCCACGGACATGAATCCTGCTGACATAGGATCACGAGGATTAAACGCTCAGCAACTAAAAATCAGTTCATTGTGGTTTCAAGGTCCCAGTTTCCTTCAGCATACTGACATTATAATACCAACTCAACCAGATGGTAAAACATCATATAACAAACTACCTGAAACTAAAATACATTTTAATTTCCTGTTAGGTGACACAAAAAACAATGATGTTACTAACTTCTCTAATTATTCAAAATTGCTACGTGTTTATGCATACGTTCACAGATTCATACACAACTGCTGTCATGCATCTAGCAAACAAACTGGTCATCTGCAGATTTTGGAATTGAACAAGTCAGAAACAACTTTGTGTAAAATAATACAAGTTGAGATGTTCAACAAACAGTACTCAATTCTCAAAAATAAAGATACGTTAAATTCCAAAGATCAGCTACTAAAACTTAATCCTTTTATGGATTCTAATTATCTCATTAGAGTAGGGGGAAGGCTTTCTAACTCTAATTACTCTTATGACGTAAAGCATCCCGTCATCATACACGCAAATCATCACATAACACGCCTGCTAGTTCAATATTATCATAAACTGTTACTTCATGCTGGTCCGCAGCTAATGCTAGCTACATTACGTCATAAGTATTGGATTGTCAGTGGACGTAATTTAGTTAGAAAAACTGCACGTAACTGTACCACTTGCTGCAGGTTCGCAAACAAAGGTATTCAACCAATCATGGGAAATCTACCTAAAGAGAGGCTCCATGCTGATTTTCCCTTTCAAAATACAGCCGTAGATTATGCCGGACCGATCATGATAGCGGATAAAAAAGGGCGAGGTTGCAAGCTACTAAAAGCTTACATATGTGTATTTGTTTGCCTGGCGGTACGGGCAGTCCACATAGAGCTTGTCACCGAGCTCAGTACTAACGGTTTTCTTGCTTGTTTAAACAGGTTCGTCGCCCGCAGAGGTAGGCCTGAGAACATATTTTCCGACAACGGAAAAAACTTTGTAGGAGCCTGTAACGAATTATCTAAATTTCTTAGATTGAACTCTGATGAAATGTCAAAATTTGCAGCAGAAAATCACATTAGCTTTAAATTCAGCCCAGCGTATAGCCCTCACTTTAACGGTTTAGTAGAAGGGTCAGTTAAATCTGTTAAATTTCACTTGAAACGTGTTTTAGGTCTAGCTAATCTTACTTACGAGGAGATGACGACATTGTTGGTACAGATAGAGTCGATTTTGAGTTCCAGGCCGCTCACTCCTCTTTCATCCGACCCTACAGATCTCATTGCTCTTACTCCTTCACATTTTTTAATGGGACGAACAACGCTCACTCCCCAGGTACTCGCCGTCGACGACAAGACACCAATTAACACTCTTACGAGATATAAGAGAGTCGAGTGTTTAAAGGCTCATTTCTGGAAAAGGTATTATACCGAGTACATTTCAGAGCTGCAGAAACGCACCAAGTGGCGCCAAAGCAGCGGAGACCTGCACCTGGATCAAATGGTGATCGTCAAGGACGACCGCCTCCCGCCCAACCGATGGATGCTTGGAAGAGTCACACACCTGTACCCCGGCACCGATGGAGTTGCACGAGTTGCCGACGTACTCACCAGTTCCGGGACGCTTCGGAGAGCCTTCAACAGACTATTACCATTGTTGGACCATGATGTTCCAAGGCCGGCAGCATGTTAACGCCAGCCACCAGAGGGCCGAAGATAGCCACGATTCACGCCGCTCGCGAGGCCGCGTCGCGCGGCTAACTTCACGGCCATTGCTATTAAGAACTCGTCATGGAGCGCACGCACGCTCCGTTCCCTTTCTCATATATTTAAGTACTAAGAAGCTGTATTGCATTATAATATCTTCAAGCCATCGCCGTTGTTATTATTTAAACAACAGTAATAATTATGTTGTCTCTACCTTGCATGTGGTGTTAAGTTAGTAATTTTTAAGTGATTAAAATATTAAGTAATAAATAAAGTTTTATATTAATTTCTTATTTTGGTTTAACTAGGTTTCGGGTACAAAATAAAAATCACGAGACACTCAAACGTAAAACGTAAATTCTCAACAGTCTGTCGCACGACTGCTGATACTCGTGTACGATACATCTCGTAAATTGTCGGAGTGTCGTCCGACATGTCCGAACTCAAAGGCTGTCGGACGATGTCGAGTCGCCTTTGATTTTAACTATATCAATGTCAAACCGTTGTTTGTCAATGGCTTACAGAATATTCTTGAAAATACTAGCTTTGTCTGTATCATTATGTAGGCAACTACTCTTGTATTATAGTAGGTACTAGTTTTTTTTTTAATAAATAATCAAGACTTAAAATACCTGACCCGAATATATATATTTTTTTAATTTTCTATTTTAAATGTTTAGACCAAAATAGAAAAAAAAAACAATAAGCAGAAAAAAGACGCTAACCAAATGTGCCAACGTCATTATTATGTAGGACATTTTTATTTCAATTTGCATTTTGGTAATTACATTTCATTTATATTTTTACCTCAAAAATAACTGTAGTTTAATAACGAGAACACAGAACAACCTCAACGTCACACTATTTTGTGTGAAAAATATTTTATCGTACGGCCGCGCGTGACAAAATCACTGTAAAATATACTGATTAATTTTATTCAGAGTTACGTAACCCACGTTACACGAGGCCTCAAAATTCAACGTACGTACGCCAAATTCAATTTGCGAATGAGGCCTGATACTTGATAACGTTAGCCTGCCACGGGAATGACATTTTAACCAAATATTGCTAAAACATTTCAGGCAGCTAAAGGTTTAATAAGTTTCATTTATGGGTCGGAAAAGCTTTTGAACCATTGTATTTGATAAAGTTTCGCATAACTACGTTCTTTATAGTCTTTTTGCATATAAAAACGTACATTTCTTTAAGACATCAAATAAAATCATAACCAAATTATTACAAAGTAAAAGATTCATAACTAGGTACTCGTAAAGTCAAGACGACCATAACTATCGTATATGTAGTCTGGCTCAAAATGCTTTAGCAACAAAAAATTGACAACAATCTAGTGTCAAACTTGGCACCAAGATATTTTGGTGTCACATGAGAATATTGCCTATTTTTCACAAATATGTTTTGGTGGGACACAGAATAAAATACGGAGGTCCTTTGAGAACACAAAACGCTTAAGTACTGAATCATATTTATCAGCACCAAAATTCTCGTTTTGTCTATAAAAAATAGCTATTTTATACAAGGATGCGTACGCATCAATTGTTCTTTCGCATGCGCACGCATCATCATACAAAGTAGCTATTTTTATAGACAAAATGCGAATCGGTGCTGATGTTATGTGATTCAGGCCTAACATTAGCTACTTTAGTATTGCCTATTGTTGTGTTCAAGTTGTTTGAAATGTAACAATGTTCTCTTAAGAGCACATCGACCGCTTCGGCACTTAGATGGCCGGGCGGTAGACTCCTGAAAATTTGATCACGGTAATTGTGCGGCTCTTAGGGGAGTTCATTATGCATTAAATATAAGGGATTCAAGTGCAATCGTAAGCCTCACGGGGTTTGAATTTATTTGTTAATTAAGTTTTGTTCCTCTTTTGGTTTTTACAACGGTTGAAATAATTAGGTCTCTATTCATCTTATTTTTAAACCCTGAAAACGAGGGGTGTTATAAGCATAAGTGTCTGTGTGTCTGTTGGTGGCATCTCAAACGGATGAATCGATTTTAATTTTTTTTTTGTTTGAAGGGTGACTTGATTGAAAGTGTTCTTAGTTTAGTGAAAATCCATTGCGCCATTTAAGAGTTACGAGCTCTGATAATAGATGTCCAATTTTGTCACAGGTTTTTTCCCAATTTTGCAAATAAAAACTAAAAATATGCGACGTTGTCAGCTCGCCTTTGCGAGATGCGTTTTAAGACTATTCAAAGAAGCCTTGGTTTGTTTTTTCGTAGGTCTTTTTGTTGTTTTAGGCACGTAGTACCTAACTTTACACGATTTTTATATGATTAGAGGGCTGTTTTGAAGCCATTTGCACTGTTTTTTTTTCAGTATGTGTAAATTGCTATTAATCGCTTATTTATCTTATTATGAGCGCTGATGTCTAAAATACAGGTTTCACAACCTACTTACTTACGTACGTACTAATGTTGAACATAAGATATTATATTCATGTCATTATGTTAGCGTCAAGCCGTGAGAAAGAAATTTCGTAAAAATATTTTTTTTAATATGAAAATATAGCAAATATCCCGCTATAGATGTTCTAAAATATCCAGAAAAAGATGTTTTAGAGTTTTTTCCCCAAACGCCACTTAGTAAAAGCCATTTTAGTAAGCTTCTAAGCTCGGCACAGCAAAGCTTTTCAGAGAACTTTAATCTTACAGGATAACTTTTAATGCTGTGGATTTTCAACTTTTGACTTGTGTCGGTGTCGCTGTCTTCTCATTAAATTTTGAACATTAAACTTTTAGCGAGTCATTTACTATATTAAATATACTATGCTATGCTTCTATTATCAAATAATAATCAGTTACTGTTAATAAACGAGTTCTTACCGCAGTTAAGTGGTATAAATTAGTATCATGAATTATAAACGCAATAGTTAAAACAATCGAATAAACAGTCATAGCTATATAAAATTGTATTGTACATATTGTGAATTTTTTATTGATTCAACACACCTAAGCTATTTCGGATCATAGCCATGCATTAATATTTGCCATATTGACTTTGTATGTCATAATTACGTATTACGTATAGCTCGAACTAATTATTCAAATTCGGTACATAATTAATCTCAAACTGGTCAAACGATATTCGGCAATTCCAAACAGTATTATTGCCGATTGTTCCGTGTATCGCTTTTGTTAGTTACGTCAAATATTGGCTTTGATGATTGTTGATATGTATATTGTTTATTACCAAGTTCTTAGATCAGTATTTTGAAAGTGATTCCAAACACATCCTAGAACTTCTCAAGTCCAGAATAGATAGATAGCTTAAAGTAAGCAAAACCTAATTTTAATTTACCATTCAATAAAAGTTTTGTCCAATATTTATGGTAACTTATGAACATAAATAAACCAATATTAACTAGTTCGATGCAGAATAACACTCAACTTTTTCTTATCTAAGTTTTTACTCCTAAGTCAAGCACCCTAAGCCCTAGTTCAGATCCTAATAAATCTATTTCCGCGCCATATCCCTCTGACCTACATCACGTATTTACCGACCTATCACTTTGCGAATAAAATATTATTATGTAAATTTACCTGGCTCCCTAAAAGGAGTTCGGTTAGCGCCAGAAATTTTCCGGGACATAAAACCTGGGACCAACCTTCGAGCCTGCACGCTCCCCCGGTCTGACACCAGCCACATATTTTTCAATTAGGACAGAATAAATGTGAATAACGTTTCGTTTTCTTAATTTAATTTAAAGATAACGTTGTTTAAATGTTTATTTTGGACTGCACGTTCAAATAATGATGTATTTCGAAGGCAGAGTTTATTTAATTTATATATAAAATAAATATTTAAGAAGATATTTATTTAATCTAAATTGCAATAAAATATGAGTACAAAAAGTAAACTTCTTGCCTCAGGTATAATATTGAACCTACTAACATTCTTTACAATTTCCAATAGTTTTTAATTTTATATTGCAAGTACATAGTTGAGTCTCTTGAGGTATGTGACATACGAACTCGTACTTTGAGTTTAAATACTTACTTAATATTCTGATAGAAACTGGTATTTCGTGTATTTAAATACGAAAAACCTACTACAAAAACGTTTACCGTTGGTTGTCAAGGAATAAAGAAAATATGTAAGATTTCAAACATATTACGACGAATAGGGCTGTCAAAACAAATTGCTTAGGGTCGTTTCCAGAGGTCGTCACGTTCGTAGAAATGGTAATAAACAATGTCGATACAAGCAATTTTTCGTAAATCCTTCTTCGTAAATAAATAGGAAGGAATCAAAGATTTAAATCGTTGCGAAAACATGCTTAAATGTTAATAGAATAGTTATAAAACTTTATAATTAAAACATAATAATGTTTATGGCAAGAAAAGGTCAAGGTGGTTATTAGTAGGTACGATGATAACCGGTAAAAATAAAAATAAATTTCTTTCTTATATAAATAACATCTTTAAACCCATCATACCATATTTTTTTGTTTAACTTTATAGTTAAATAAAAAAATATGGTATGATGGGTTTAAAGGTGTTCACTTGGCAGGCCAGGGTTATTATTGTAATGAGGACTAAAATGGTAACACACGTATGGGTATCCACGAAGTAATCCCAGATGAGCAAGAGAAAAATTGTCGCGCAGGCCAGAAAGTCACAAAAAAAACCTCAATTTGTGATGCTAAGAATATTATGATTCGAATCTTAATCGATTTTTAACCTAAACGCAGAAATGCGTCGTCACACGTTTTATCGAAACTGAAATCAGCTTTGTGCCAACCCTTCGCAACATGGATCGCAAGGTGTTTATTCGTACGTAAAATTCGTTGCCCGCGGCCCACCATGAATCATCTCTATAAGTTATTGGAGGGCATCGAAAGGTTATTCTCTTTATATAGGTATAAGTCGATTCGAATCGAACTGGAATAATTTGAACCGTGAAAGCGCCTGAAGACTGTGTAAATAATAATGCTGTTCGTATAATGAGGTGGTTGGACCCCGCAGTGAGTAGGTACATGAAAAAACGAGTTTCAGTCAAATTTACTGAAATTTTGGTAAAGTGTAGGTTTTGACTTACGAATTGAAATGTAATATGGGCGTAAGCACCGCCAATGACTAGTTTCTGCATTAATTAATTCAATAATATAATAATACTTTTGTAACTTGACGGCGCCATTACTTTAGTCACTACAGAGTCTAGAACATACATGTCCCTTTCACTGCCTAGAACATGGCAGGTTTTGGTACTTTATAGGGCCATTTTACAGAATAAAACTTTTCGTTTTCGTGATCATACTAGGAAAAACCAGGATAGTTGCCCCCGGGGTATATTTGCCCCGATTGTAAAATAATTGCTCTAGTTTCGTGGATGAATGCATGCTACCTATTTTATTAAAGTAAGTAAAGTTGACCGTGTCGCATGTCTCTGTGCGATTGCATGGGAAGGCAAAATGCGATCAAAGTTTTTGCGGGATAGATGTCCTGTTTCTCGGCGGAGCATCTATCCCAGTAATTTATATGGATTAGGCAACTATCCCCTATGTGGGATAGATGTCACAAAATATAGAGATCCGCAAAAATCGCTAATACTCTGGAAATATAAAATAATATTTACTTACCATAAATTTGTAGATAAAAAAACGGTAGTTTGCCCGACCAGTTTTCCAAATAAAGTATTTTGCTTTTTGTACATGCAACTATCCTGGTTTTTCCTATAGGTAATAACACCTTAGGGTTGCCTGGAGCAATGTCAGTAAATCCGACTTTTCCGATTGGAAGCTGACAGCTTTTGTTGTGATACTTGTATGTAAATTTGTTGACATAAACAAGCGCTCGTAAAATATGGAACTTATGTTGTGAGGGTTTATTGTTGTGAAGTGAGCAAAAGGATAATATTGTGACGTCATGTTTGTATAAGCTCCCCTTTTTTTAAATACGCGTTCAGTATTTTCCGTTGAATTTTACTTCATGTTGAATTTGATTATTATTATCGTAAAAATTATATTGCAATATGCCCAAAGAATACGAGTGACAGGAGTTAAAGAGTGAGACAACATGCATCATGCATGTAGGCTTATCATGAAAAAATCTAACTAGAGATGTGCCGTTCACGGAAACTTTCGGAAACTTTCCTCATATTGTACGGTGAACATTCTTGACCGGGAATATTTCCCATACAAAATGGGGAATGTATTCGAGAACGGCACATCTCTAAATGTAATATTATTCGGAAGTACACGTAAATAACCAAAATCTCTTAATACTTGATTACCTCTTAAAATGTCAACATTTTCTGATAACATCGCAACGGTTTCATTTAACATCAAAAGCCAAACAACCTTCAGCACAGCGAATCCGAGCAAAACGTCGAGAAAAGCCTCAACGCCTATTTAGGAGTCTCGCAATTTCAAAGGGTGCAAATATTTACCGGTCCAGCCTTGTTGACCCGAGCGGATTACCCGAGGTATTTGCTCGCGAGGACCATTATATGATAGTTAGGTCGGCTTTAACTCGATGAACCGGACTTTGACAAATAACTGAACATTATTATATCCATTATTTTTAATCCTTTGATAGTTTCAGACTGTTGAGTTTCTTGCGGTGCCTCTTCTCTGCAGCGGTCTCCTCTTGGGAAGCGCTGATTGATTTTTCACGTATAAAAGTGCCCGTGCGGCCTACCTACTGAGTAATTTCTTTTATCTTTTTATGTTATGACTTCTCATCTTACCTGGAAAAGGTTTTTACAAACTACTTTTGAATAGACTTTGAAGGACCTCCGTTTTGTCACGACGGACAGAAGAGTCTCTGTAGCCATGAGAACCAGGGTCCAATATTACGGGTTAAAATAAAATGTCTTTTAAACCGTAATCTGGTTTAGAGCCGATTTTTCAATCTTCCGATAACAGTATTAGAGAAATATTTGTCTCTTTTTTTCATATGTCAAAGAAAAGGATAGCAACACCTTTAACTGTCAGATAATTGTATCTGAGAATTGGAAAATACTGATTAGAAAGTAGAGATATTATTATCATAAAGGGTAAGTTAGAGACGCAGGAGATTGAAAAAAATCTTTGAAACAGTAGCTCCTCCACATCGAAGAATGGATGGGCGGATATTGCCGTCTTACTAATATCCGGTAAAATCAGTACTCGTTATTCCATTTGCGTTTGTTTTAAGCCAAAGTATTTCTTAGATTACAATCACAGAATGTTTTTTTTTTACTTAGATAAAAAAATGTTATTTGTAAAGTCGCTAGTGTTTAGCGATCTGAATCAAAATCACCATGACGATATTGATATTGTGCAATGAAAAAAACAGACAAATATTTCATCCCGATCTCACATCAATAAAATTAATTTCATTCACTGAAATTTTAGGGACATATTTCCGAGATATTTATAGAATTTACATTGAATTCCAGATTAAATGTTTTGAGAACGAGAGCGTTCACGTTTCAACTGTTTACAAAAGATATTAATGAGTGAATAATTCAACTGTACAAAGGTAGTCTTCTGAGTTCCAAGTGAAAAAGGGTGTCAGTCCACTATAACCTGTGTGTGATTTATGCCCTTTTATATTACGACTATTACGAGCTAAGTTGAATTACACCCTTTTAGAATGGAGCCACAGAATTATAACAGCTCTCGACCCTGAATTTAGTAATTGTTGAATATTTTGTGTTCCTCGAAACAATAAGGCGATGTCAAATCTGATTGATTTTTAACTAATATATCAGGGCTTTAGTAATACCTGCTTTTGCCCGCGAATTTATAGAACTTGTTTTTTGTGTTCTTTCTTTATTCTGTACTCTTCTTTAGTAGTGCCTTGTATAGCCTGTGTCAATCGAATTGAATAATTATGTAAAATTATATACGGGTATGTAATCCAACCGTAGACTGATTAATGCTGAAAAATCCTAGAGCTTATTATAAATATATTAATTTATTGAACTTCTTAATTTCTTTCTTTGAACAAATAACCTAGGCTCACTCCTTGCTTAGATTTTTCAAATAAAATGTAAATATGGTAAGCAAAAGGATATTGATGGAAAAAGTAACGAGATATCTTGAAACCATCTAAATACCTATAAATATGCTACTAATTCAATTAAGTTAATGATTGAGTAAGAATCCGAGAAAACTCCATTTTAACCCGCTCGACGTTCGGTCTCCAAGGCAATATTATGTTCACTACAAATAAATATTACGATCATACCGAAAAACTGTACGTAAAAATAGGTCAAGTTCTCATGTGCCACCAAAAGTAGTGATATCAAAAAAGGTGCTTGATTTGATACCAGATAGAAATAGAAATAGAAACATTTATTCGACGATCACAAGAAAAAAAAAAAACAAAACAAAGATTACAGATAATAAAAGAATGGCAACACACACAGATACCAAAGTTAAACAGTAACGGTGCAGTTACACGGGCAACCCTTCGAGCAATATTGATGACAGTCTAATCAATTTTGACCAAGACTAGTGCATTATCATCCCTAACTTGGCAGTTTTCTGTATAATACTAAATAATATCATGTAATCTGTTTATTCGGTGTTCAAGAAACTGATGCCTCACGGTCAGTAACAAAATTTAAGCAAGGTTTCGGAAATGAATAAAAATTAATAACTTTTTACAGGATTGCTATAGAATCTTGATTTTATACGGTCTTTGAGGTCGTAGATTTAAGTAATTTGTAAAAAAATTGCTGCACTGGAAAATAAGTTATGAGAATGGGAAATATTATGGCCTGAATGGGTTCTTCGAACTTCGTTCGTTTCGGACACACTGCTGTGCTGTGTGTGTATGTGTATGTGTATGTGTATGTGTATGTGTATGTGTGTGTGTATGTGTATGTGTATGTGTATGTGTATGTGTATGTGTATGTGTATGTGTATGTGTATGTGTATGTGTATGTGTATGTGTATGTGTATGTGTATGTGTGTGTGTATGTGTATGTGTGTGTGTATGTGTATGTGTATGTGTATGTGTGTGTGTGTATGTGTATGTGTGTGTGTATGTGTATGTGTATGTGTATGTGTATGTGTATGTGTATGTGTATATGTGTGTGTATGTGTATGTGTATGTGTATGTGTATGTGTGTGTGTGTGTGTATGTGTATGTGTATGTGTATGTGTATGTGTATGTGTGTGTATGTGTGTGTGTGTCTGTGTGTGTCTGTGTGTGTGTATGTGTGTGTGTGTGTGTGTGTGTGTGTGTGTGTGTGTGTGTGTGTGTGTGTGTGTGTGTGTGTGTGTGTGTGTGTGTGTGTGTGTGTGTGTGTGTGTGAATTTAAATAAACCAAATAAAAGTCATTTGGAATCCAGGCGTGTAGTGTAAATATGCTCTTACCCTCGGGGCTACATATCTGGTGAAGTAGCCCGCCTGCAAAATGTTGCTCGAAAATACATGTACTCGGTATGTTTATCGAATGCTTATTCCTTACCTATCGCTTATCATATACGGTGTTTGTTTGTTTGTTCCATTTCAGCCCATTTCTATCTTATTAAGTTTTGTCACAATGCAAAAAAAAAACATGTTACTGATAAACACTATAGAAAACGACCATATACAATGTCAAACATTGGCTCTATACTTAACTCTTCATTATCTCAAAAAAACAAAGAATATTTTTTTTTTTATACGAACCATATTGTGTTTACAAACGGTAGAATAACTTAATTACTCGCATCTAAATAAACCATTCAATACCAAAAGCTCCTCAACGAGTCAATTTTGTATGCAACTTAAACAAGCAGGCAACGAAAATGTTAATCAGAATCATCCCGAACGAAATACCAAAATGGCCGACCCAAATTCCTGAACCGTCTTCTTTAATACTGCACAAACAATGTTTCTTATCACGGTCTTACAAAAGGCCGTGACAGTCACGACGAAAACACTGCGGGCCGTGAAAAAGTGCCAATATATTTTTATATTTTAACACTGACAACCCGTTAGGCGGGTGCACTAACGTCACGTAGGTAATGCTTACAGAAACAATGTTCCAGCCTACACGGTGTGGACGGAACTATTGTTGTTTCACTTGATCCCCTTCACCAGTGCGGAGCATCAAAAAATAAGGACATGAAAGTTAGTGGCTAACACTAACCATCAATAGAATTATTCGGAAATTAATATTTTTATTTTGCTACCATTTGCTTAATTCAAAATATTGGTCGTTGGTGCAAAACCGCCGCACTCAGAGACGTCAGTTAATCTTTAAGTTTGAGTAAAGTTGCTGCGTCTTATTCTAATGCTATAGCAAAGAAAGTGACAGCAGCAACTTTAATCAAATTTAAAAGTTAATAAAATTGACGTCTCTGAGTGCGGCCGAAAGAAAAAAATTGTTTTAATTTGAAGATGGCGTTTCCACTGTACTTTTAAATATTCATTATACAGGGTGTTTTTTTATTCGTCTTAAACATTTTGGGGGTTAAATCAGTAAGTCATACTGATCAACTTTCACTATGGGAACAACCCCGAAATCGCGAAAAAAAAATTGACCATCCCATACATTTTGGCTAGTCAGCCGACGATGTTTTGTATGGGAGGGTCAAATTTATTTTTCACGATTTCTCGGTTGGTCCCATACTGCCCTCCTAAGCTAAAAAGCAGTATCTCAAAAACAATAGCCAAAGCAGATTCAGTCCTCCCCTGTTAATAATGAGGTTGCAATTGCTACAGGAGTTTTGTCTGAGATAGCGCCATTTTGCTTAGCAGGGCAGCATAGTGAAAGTTGGTCAGTATGACTTACTGATTTGACCCCCAAAATGCTTAAGACGAATAAAAAAACACCCAGTATTTATCATCTTAGCAAAACAACAACTCTATGCTGTTCATTATTAATCAATTATCTTTACAATTGACTTATTATTATTATTATTCCTAATTAAATTAGTACGTAACTTTCTAGTGCTATCATTTCTCCCGAAAATACTCCTTGCTGTATAATCTCTCTAAGTTACTTCCTCTTGAGTCCACACTTGGCCCCGATCCGCATTCTAACTCGACTAGAATATTTTCCTGCATTCTGTTCTCGGCTAGAGGACACTTTATCATTCCCGGACGTGTAACAACACTGCCCTTATTACAGGCCATCAAATCAACCCAGTTTGAGCCGTATTACGGCGGCTTAAGATACATTGTTTGAGTCGGTTAGATTAGCTATATCTACGGGCGTAATCTAGGCATTACGGACGTACGGACGGTTTGTAATGCTGTTTTAACTGCAGAAGTTTTAACTGACGCAACATTTGTAAGTAAAAGTATACAGGCTGTTTAAAACCTGCGTTTATTAAATGTAAATATCGACTCATCACCTCAAAATGGAAAGTTTTTGAAGTGTTATAGGAGCTCAAACCTTCTTTATAAAATTAGTCAATAAACACAAGTGACAGTTTCAGCATTATGAGCTTTGTCATCTCTTAATAGCAATAACTTTAGTTTTAACGGAACAAATTCGATCTTAATGAAATTGAAAAAAACGTTTTCACATCGGAATCTATTTTTAAACCCCTCGTTAGGCTCGTGGTTCGATATTAGAATCCTTCGCTAACTCTCTCTCTCGCCAATTAACAACTTTGCAGTCTTGCATAACAAATAACTATTACTTATCTTTACTAATAATATTATAAATGCTTGTGTTTCTTTGTTTCGTCTTTACGTTTCAACGCCTCAACGTGATTTATGTGTAATTTGATACAGATTTAGTATTATAGCCTGGATGCGGACAAAGGATAAGGGATTTTTATCCCGGAAACTTGAACATTTCTCGAAGGAATAAGGATAAACGACATTTACGCGAACGGGGTCGTGGATAAAAGTTATTATTGTAATAAACATAAATAGTTGTAGAATAAAAGAAGTTCTAATTGAGAAGAGTCGATATGTATATTTTAAGCTCTAAACTATACCATTTGTTTTATGTGTCCGGTGCGGCTGTTGCCTGCGACTTGTTGGTCGCTCGGTAGTCCCTCTGTACCTAGTCGGAAACGAAAGAGATGTACTGAGTGACACGCCAGAAAATACAACTTGCGCACTCTACAGACCCTCGTATTTGAACTCTCTTCATTCTGCTCACAGGTTCAACCTTTTTTTTTCATTCCCCGATTCTAGGTTTATGCTCAGAGCAAAAAATCTCTTCCCAGCTTCCGCTAACTAGCGGCTTGTAATTATGATGGCTGTTTCTTATTTAGCATTCTAGTTGGAATAATTTAACGCTACGTGTAGCAGATTAACAGGAATCCCTAGGTTTGAGGGAAAAACAGTATGATGTTTAAAACAGTAAGATAATTTTATTATGGCACCTAAGATACAGGGTGTATCGGACAGTTAGGAACGGTGTGAGTTTAAAGTTAGTTTCTATTTGTGATTAAGTTAAGTTATGTATTTATTTGATCAAGCCTTTAAAAAAATGTTATATATTATAATTATTTTTTGTTTATTTTAAGCTTAAAACAGCTTTATACTGGACGCAATTATTTCGCGTGCAGTCTTTAGCTGAGAGTCACTACAATGATACCTTACATATTGTATCATATGTGGGTAAATGTAGTTTTTATATTGACGCGCGGCCATCTTTGTATAGGTAGTCTGCTACCGAATAAATAACGAGATTGACGTGTACGTAGTGTTTCTTTGATATTCTAGAATCTTCCCTGAAATACATGACAATTGGCCCATGTTTACATGCTTCATGCTACATGTTTTATTTTAATTCTACTTAGTCCTCAAACTATAATCATATATCTATAGAAATAGACTTGCCATATTTTCATCATGTACTGTTTAATATGCTGTGTACTGTTACATGGTATTTGCATAAATTAAATTATCACGAGACCGTTGCACGTTGGTATTAGGGTATTAGAGAACCGCTACCAAATTTTGATCACAGGGACACGACATAATTACGTTCGAAATTAAACAGAAATGGCCCATGTTAAATAGTTTCATTAAATGTGAAATGTAAATATTTATATTTAAAGGGTTTTAGGGCATCGCATTATTACTTTTTTTTTGATGTTGCAATAAAAACTTTTCGAAGAATTCTTATACATAACATTTTTTCTAATTTTTGCGTCATAATTTATTTAAGTTATCCATGTAGGTTATTGGCTATTCCGATAGTAAAAGGGTCCCATTTTATTTAAAACCATATCGAAAAAAAAACTGCTGTGCAATTTTTTTTAATTTTGCGTAAAAGGACACCAATCAGTCTTGATACATTTGTTTGAAAAATGCATTTTATTGAGTAATTACTATCTTAATATATCTACAGACCAAATCATTAACGTAAACAAGTGGTACCAGTTATATTTGTATAAAATGTTTCCATTGTCCATTTTTTTACACTAACACATCTAGACAAATGCGACCATAACAATGGGTGCTGTTAAGATTACTCGGAACAAAGTAAAGTTTAAAGTAAAAACTAAAACCTACTGACTAAAAATGTAACTATTTCATCTTATCTCTTGTAAGGTTGACTAAAAGAGATCGCTATCTAGCGATAAGACCGCCTGCTGTCTACCTGTAATACTTTCAGTTGTACCTATTGTTAATTGTAAAATGATTTTTGTATTGTGAACAATAAAGTGTTTCGTATTTTATTGTTTAAAGTAAAAATGAATTAAAAGTAAATGAGTAGATGAACACTAGACTAGACTAGACATGTGTCGTTCTCGGGAACTTTCCTAATTGTGTATGGAGAACATTCTCGACGAGGAATATTTCTCATATAAAAGGAGGGAAGTTTCCGAGAACTGCACATCTCTAGACTAGACACATCTCTCCACCGAGAGAGATTAGCCGCTGGTGTTAACTAAAAATTGAGGCCTTTAAATTTTTAAAACTACTCTAAACTCTCGACAAACGGCTCTCATTCTGTGCGTAATTGTATTCCATCAAATTTAATGAACAACATTAATATTACAGTTCATTTTCATTACATCGCAGATTTCAGAGGGATTAAATTTAATTCCCCAATTGAATTAATTTGGGTAATAGAAGGAACTTAGGTGTGTTATATGTATATATTTTTGGGTGCACTGTCAGAACGTAGTGGATATTTTATTATTTGTCTTATTTGTAATAAAATAACGAACCGTATTTTTAACCCCAGACGTTTATATAACGACTCCACTTTAGGTACACGTCCTAAAGTAGATAGTCCAATTTCATAAATTTTCATATACGAGGTTGAGTCAGAGACCCGTCGTTAAGCTTAATGTGTGTATTTGTGTATCTGTATGTGGCATCGTAGCTTCCAAACGCATGAACCGATTTTGATCGTTTTTTTATTGATATAAAGGTGACTTAATCGAGGGTGTTCATAGCTTGGTTTGATGCAAATCCTTTAACCCATTTAAAAGTAATGAGTTCTGAAAGTAGGCGTCCCGATTTTGTCGGGGTTTTTATCTATTTAATTAAATAAAGTGTCTTTTAAAATAAAATAATGTTTATACGAAATTCGTAGCCATGAATGTGCAATACATTTATCAATAAAATCAAAGTTACTTTTTAATTTAACAACCTGTTTGCACAGTAGCGCTTTAGTCCCATTATAACACTTCCACTCACTTTCTAATTCACCTAGGTAAAAAAGTGAACGTGAATAAAGGTGACTTAAATTTAATGATCGTTTATGCAACAGAGCAACGTTAAATAAAAAGAGTTGGTTTTTAAAATTACAGGATTTAAATATCGTTGACAAACAACATTATATATTGCCTGTTACTGTTACAAAGATAATAAAAAATATTTTCAAGTGTCTATAAACAAACATAACAATTCTATTATAAAACTTCCATTTTAAAACCCCTCTTTATGAAAATAAATGATGTTTATTCAATAATACTGAGTAATATTTCATTTAAACGCAAGCTCAAATCAATCAGACATCACTTAAAGATTGAACGTGAATAAAAATAATTTTGAACTTAAAGGAAAAAGAGCAAAATCAACCCAATCTCCGGATAACGATCGGAGGTAAGCGCAAAATCGGCGCAAACTAGAACGTCGCCATTTCAAAACCAAATCGGCTCTTTCAATCAGGTCGTTACAAAACTAGAGGCGAATATTCGGTTCGCATTCGATTTGCCGGTTATCGCTGTCCTTTTTGTTTTGGGTAAGTGAGAGCTAGATGGAATTGGGTTTGTGCGCTGTAATAGCTTGGTTTGGTGAGTTTGGGTCGAGTCCCGTCGCTGTGTGAATTTAATTGCTAATCAGACGAGAACGATGACACAGTACACAGTATATATCTAACTTATTTTTTAATTTCATGAAGGTACAAGATTTCTTTTCAGGTGCCGCACAAGGTGGACGACGGGAAACTGATGGCTGCGAGTAGCACAAAAAGACCTTCGTGAAGATCTTTGTGGAAGACTTGTGGCCAGCAGTGGGTGTATTTCGGCTGTTAAATATGATGAAAAGGATTCTTTACTTCTTCCAAACTTGATTTGAAAAAACAAATAGCACTGACAGATAAGATTGAGACAATCTTATGTCATGTCTGTTGGTTGGTAAGACATTTTATACTTGTTATACATTGTAAATTCATTTAACGTGATATTAAAAATCGACATTAACACTACAATGGCAGGTAAAGAGTACAGCAAAATCTCAGCCTTAAAAGATAGAAATGATTTTCTTTTTTATTGACACAAAATCGCAATACATATTACAAACTCAAAAACAAAAAAAGAAACATGTATTTTATATATAAATAAAAGTTACAGTCAATTTCTCATGAA
Source organism: Tortrix viridana (assembly GCA_963241965.1). Lineage (NCBI taxonomy): Eukaryota > Metazoa > Arthropoda > Insecta > Lepidoptera > Tortricidae > Tortrix > Tortrix viridana. Next base: position 8,366,623 of record OY725191.1, read on the forward strand.
CTGTCACATACTAATTATAAAAAGAAATTTTAAACAAACTTTAACTCATCCAGTTAACTCATTAAATTTTCAAGTGCGTACTGATTGTTAATTGTTTACTGTGCCGTAAGGATAGAGAGGTAAACTACGCCCCTATTACTTGTCATTCTATTGTCCGCTGGATGAGTACGTGATTAATGCATTGTGTACTAAATGCGTAATGTAATGCAAACACTTGTTTTCTCTTATTGTTCTATTTAATAGTGATAGGACCTTGTGCTAGTCCGGTCCGGGTTTCTACCACAATACGGGCCTGTACACAAAACTGCGATGCGACGTCGCATCGCAAAAATCTAGGAGCTTTCTGCGCAGTTTACTATACATTTCATTACATTTGCGTCGCAAGTTTTTGCGATGCGACGTCGCATCGCAGTTTTGTGTACAGGCCATACTACCTGCGAGCCTGCTACAAAGCAGTAGTGGTTGCATTGTTGTGTCTTGATGTAGACAGGTCATGGGCCTCGAAGCCCTCTTGCCATCAGTGGGCCTTTGTGCTTGTATACTTTCTTCATGCGACAAAAACTAATTAAAATATTCGTTTGATAATTATATGTCGGTAAAGAGGATCATTGATACACCTATTAACGGGAAAGGTCAAGCCTATAATGTCCTCTATAAATACTTTTTGTACAAACCTATTTAGCTGGGCTGTTAATCTTTTAAGCAGCTCACTTTGTAATTCGGCTACAAAGTAATAGCCGGCAAAATAAAATTGCCCCTAGCACTCCTAGGCACGACGACCTAAGGTAACTATCGCTTTAGCTGCTTAGTCGTTGAGACCTGCGACCACAGACCACTCCGTGTCTGCGACCAAATTAAAAATGCACGCACTAAGGTAATAATGCTCTGACGGGGAATCTTATACCAGTTAAGGCTTTCCATACAAACGGCGATAACGTTTTCCAACCCCTAAATGTTAAACTGATTTCAAATACGATAACGAATAAAAAAATCAATTACCTACCTGATCTAAGTCACTAGCCGCCCGCGTTTCTCTATTTTTTGTTTCGTTGGCAACACCACTCGAATATGCATATCAAAAGTAATTGAATTTCATGTTTTGTCATTTGTCACATTTGATATTAAGGAGAAATTGTTTAATTTTGTCAAAATGTTGTGAGTTAGAGTTTGAAATCTATACGTACCTGAAACAAAGACAATTATCTTTATTAATAAAACACTTAAGAAACATTGTAATTTTATCCGCAGCTTTCAAGACTTGCCAAGCCGAGAATATTATGTTTCAGCGTTTAGATCACCATTTGGCAAGAAGCCAAGCTTTTATGGAATACTTTGTTAATTAATTATAAGTGAACCACTTCACAAATGCGGAACCCTAAAAAAGGAGTAATAGGAGAGCCATGCTAAATGAAGTGGTGGTCTTATTGCCGCACTCAGAGACGTAATTTAATTTTTAAGTTTCATTAAAGTTGCTGCATCTTTTTCTATTGCTATAGCAAAGAAAGTGACAGCGTCTCTGAGTGCGGCCGTTAGTTAACATTGACCCGGTTTATGTAGAGCGGTCTCAGATTCAATCCCAGCTGTAAGAGCAAAAAATGTGCGTGGAGAGATCATTGTTTATCCTAACATTATTTGTCCTAATGTATCGCGAATCTGAATTATCATTTGCCCTAAACTGGTTTTCAATTGAGTCAGACAACTTTTAAAGTTTTTCAAAAATACCTGCAGCTATTTTAGGTTAGGTTTGTACAACATTAAAAAGTTTTATAATTCAAGCTTTAGGATAAACGATAATTCGGACTAACGATGCAATATGCGATGCGATGCGTTTGTGTATGTAAATGCTGTGTAAGTTTTATTCATGTAATAACTTTGGGTTTTCTTTTCTTTTATTTTTTATTTGTGATTGTTGATTGTATGACCTGCCGTGGTGTCACCAAATGGTTCCCGCGTAAGGCCAGCTCTGGCCTCAAAACCAGTATCACGCTAAGGCGGAAACATTTTGCGTCATCTGGCATTAGTGCAGTTTTTTGTTCATGTTTTGTTAATATACTCGTATGTTCTTTACAAAAGGAAAAATGACCATTAGGATTTCCAATATAGACGCATGTGCGTGATCAGCACAAATCTATATCTAATCTACTTAGGTATATATTTAGTGAGTTCTTGACCTTAATTTTAACACGACCATCTTACATATACAATTACATATATACTCGTACAATACTTACTACCAAAAGAAATCAAAATTAATTAATTTATCAGATTTGTAAAAAATAACCCAACGAATAGAGTCCAATCTTTTATGAATGGATAAAATATTACAAAAAGAATATCCCTATATACCTATCATTCAGTCAATATTTTTAAGTATAAAGTATCGGGATGATGATGTCGCTTCTTATTGATTATTATTTGTTTCGTAATATTTTATATAATAAGCTAGTGCATTTACATAAAAGCCGCCTTAGCATACTTAATTTAAAACCAATGAGCTTATCATTTCAAGCCTCACTTCACAGATAAAAAATAAACAATACCTTACTGTTCAAAGCTTTCCTTTGTAACCTGCTTTGAATATGTCAATATACTTACCGTCGTATTCAGGCCTAAGATATATCTGTCGATATATCAAAGGACAGAGTAAGCCTGTTCAATAAAAAGTATTCCTAATACTGTTCGTTACCTACACGCTAAACTTGTACACAATAGTAAATACTTCGCAAAAAATTACTTTATTCATTTTTATTTAGTGTTTGGTGTGTGCGAAGTTCCCTGGGACCGCGTGGGAACTATAGCCCAAACCCTCTCATTGTGAGTGGAGGCCTGTGCCCAGCAGTGGGACGTATATATAGGCTGGATTATTATTATTATTATTTTTTATTTATTTAAAACTAGCGGCCGTCCTGGCTTCACTGACAATAATTACAAACACAACAAAAAAAGAATTAGCCAAATCGGTCGAGCCGTAGTCGTTCTCAAGTTATGCGCTTACATACCTCTCGGCAATTGATTTTTATTTATATAGACTAGCTGAATCGACAGACGTTGCCCTGTTTAAAGTTCACCTTTCACCCATCATCATCATCATCATCATCATCGGCCTGTAGCAGTCCACTGCTGGACATAGGCCTCCCCCAATACGCGCCATTTTACCCTGTCTTCGGCCTGTCGCATTCAGGTTCTCCCAGCGACCATTCGTAAATCGTCACTCCACCTAGCCGAAGGGCGTCCTACACTACGCTTGCCGAGTCGCGGTCTCCACTCAAGCACTCGTTTACCCCAGTGGTTATCGGTTCTTTGACAGATATCACCTTTCACCCAAGTAGCACAAAAGCTGTATAAGAGCTTATACAGCCATTATAACTCTAGTTTCAGCATTTTAAGTTTTTCGGTATTTTCGGCCCGCTTTTTTTTTCTTTCTTTAGAGAAAAATTTCGTTCGGTTCGTAAAAATTAATAGTTGTTAGCAACTATTAATTTTTACGAACATAAAAAACAGCAACTAGTGGGAGCGGCTAGCAGGGCCTAATGGCACACATTATTTAACCAACATCAATACCCGACACAAAAACACGGGTGTAATAGTTTAACATGGTATCTGTGTATCTGTCAGTGGTATCGTAGCTCCCAACCGGATGGACCGATTTTGATTATGTTTGTTTTGTTAGAAAGATGACTTGGTCGAGTCTTCTTAGCTAGATTTTAAGAAATTTCATCGGCCCATTAATTAAAGAGTTATGAGCTCTAAAATGTATAAATATTCATTTTTAATGGGACTTCGACATGTTGCGTAAACCCAGCGACTAGTCGATTCTGTTTTCTTTCTTCTTATTTTAGGTTCAAAACTGTAACCGATAAAATAGAAACAACAGCGGGAATCGAACCTGGCAGCCCTCCAGGGCACATTGGTGTTCGTGTGTTGTATTTCATTTGATTTAAAATTCTCGCAAAATTTTATAAAACGACGTTACCAGCCATTTCTACGTGAATCTAGGACGGCCAAGTTCGTCAATTTGTTGTGTTTTTTGCATGAAGAGCTTTTTAGTTACATTTCAGAAAGAGAAATAAAATGAAAAAATGAAAGAGAAAAATACATAATAAGGGTGAAAAAATACTACAAGATTATAACATACAAATACATACATTTCTTAGGATTGTCTACTAACAAATTGTCTTCAAATCAATATCCCAATTTTCAACTGTTGCTTCATGATGATTACGTGAAAAATTATGATATTTAAGCATTTCTTTCCTATTTTACATAACATTATGCTATATGTATGAAAATGCTACATTCTTAACATAATACGCCTCGTCATTTACAATAATATTTCACAGCCACTGATTATGGGAAACTATGTGCCGATTACGTAACTTCGACGCCGCCATTTGTAATTGTCAACGTTGGATGACAGGCCGAGAAATCGGTGTTTCCCGGCGTGAAACTGGTTCGGAATGATCTTGATTGTTGACGTTGAAATATATAAGTCAATTTGGGAAATCACTTGGACAATTAGGGCAAAGAGTACTTAATGTTTAACTTATTTTATTTAAAACTAGCTTCTGTTCGCGACTTCGTCCGCGTTGACCATTCCACGGGAAGTTTTTTTTTATAGATTAATGGTAACAATCTACCCTACTTATATGTTAATTCAAGATAAGCTATCTTCATTCCAAATTCGAGTCCTTTTGCATTAATAATATTAGTGTAATAAATTTTTAGGTTTACGAATTGATAACATTTTGCAATTTTGAGTTTGCAAATGTCTATCGGCCGCACTCAGAGAAGTCAATTAAGTTTTAAGTTTCATTAAAGTAGCTGCTGTCACTTTCTTTGCTATAGCAATAGAAGAAGACGCAGCAACTTTAATGAAACATAAAAATTAATGGACGTCTCTGAGTGCGGCAGTATATGGAACTGCGAGCCTAGTTATATAAAAGGGGTTTGGGTAAAAATGTCATTATTTAAGCCAGTCATACAAGTGGTAGCTTAGGATAGATCCGTCCAAAATAAACATAATATTTTGCCATATAATTGTAATACTCTAAAGTGCGTCGGAGCCGAGATATTTGCAATTATATTTTCTTAGCTTCACATGGGCAAGTGAGCACTTTAGAGTATTATATTACATGACAAAATATGTTTATTTTGAACAGATCTATCATAATCTACTACTTTTATGACTGGCCGCTCAAACCTGGGCCCTTAGCCAAGATGCATTACGCTAACTAGCGTTTCTATTCAATCAATTTTTAAACCAATCGCGTCACTGGTAGATCACTCGACTCTTCGTATCTCGTGATCTACCAGAGACTCGATTGGTTTAAAAACGAAACGAATATGCTAGTTAGCGTAATGCATCTTGGCTAAGGGCCCTGAACAATAAATGTTTGTGTATCGACGACCACTTGCAACTTAAAACTTCAATATCTCGGTTCCGATATTATTTAGCGACTTAAATGATATATATGCATGTGTATTTAGAGGTCCTCTAAAGGATTACATAAGAAAAATCGGTGGCTGCTGAAAAAAAAAGACAACAATCTTCAAACAAATTTACCCAATGCCCTTTGGTACTAAGATAAATAGTTTATAATGGTCAAAGGGTTCATCTTATCCTGGAATATCAAATAGTTCTCGACAAAATAGTAATCAACAGTTTTTGCGCGGACTTGAGCAACAGCTAGGCATCGCATATATTTTCTTTGAATTTACAAATCGTTTGTATAAAACATTATTCAATCCGAAAAACAAAAACAACTAGAATAATTACCTCGAAGCTAAAGCTACCCAATGAATGCCGGTCGAGAAACCATTCCATCCGCGAAACCTCCATGAATATAACATGAAGAAAGACTTCCTCGAAATGAGGCATATTGTCTTGGGACAACAATGTCCGTTCTGCTTTATTTTCGACATGGTTTTCAGGTGAATAAGCCAGGTTTTTATCATTCATTATATAGATGGAACGGGAGTAAAGCGAGGGGTTTTTATGAGGTTCGTTTGAGGGTCTTAGCTTTTTTTGGCGCCACGTTAAGTTTAAATTATAAACCCTTAGCCTTCCCGCACATTGGGCCAGTAGTGGCCGTCACTAAACGCGACCACTAGTGGCTCGGCTAAGCCACTAGACGCAGCCACCAATCGCGGCCACCGGTGGCCGAGTGGCGGCCACCGTTGGCTGAGTGGCGGCCACTAGTGGCTGCCACTATTGGCTATTGTTTATCTGAGAAGCCGGCGCCTGTGGCCGAGTGTGCGCGCGAGGCGACTACCGCAGCTTGTGGCTCAGACGCGGCCACTCAAACGCCCGGTGTGCGCCGATGCTATACAAAATGTATGAAAAAACTCGTCCGCAGCTTGTGGCGGCCACTAGTGGCTACGCTGTGGCCGCGACTAGTGGCTCAATGTGCGGGCAGGCTTACAGTATACTGTAGAAGTGCAGACTTCAGACTATCGGTAAAACAAATACCCTAACATAACCCAACAGCATGATTCGAACAAATAAAATACCGTATCTATTGTATAAAATCGACCGTAGTCGGCGATAGGAGCCTTAAAATGCACAATTTACCGCACACTGCAGAATTTGTTAATCGGCCACTTTAGATTGATCTCCAACTTTGAACAACTGGCAATCTATATGAGACCAAGATTCGGCGGCCGTGGTGCACTTACTGCGTTTTGAATTGTGCAGGGCAAGCGAAACAAACTGTGCGAGTTTATTATGTTAACTTACAAGTTCTTTGGTACTTGGAGAATTTGAATGCGGTGCAAAATATTATTAGTTTACACAAACTTAATACTTTACTGTCTTGCTTGTACTTGCTTGTACCGAGTCCTAGACATGTATTAAAATACTAAGCTTTGATAAATCTGTCAAATACCTAAGTGAATGGAAAGTGATCCGAGTAACTCGGAGACTAGTCAGTCACACTGTACCGGGTTACGGAAGGATATAGAAGGATAGCATAGCACCTATTATTATTATACTAAATAATAGTATTTTTCGCAAAAATATTATTCTGATTTTGATAATTTATTTGCACGTCGACTAACAATTTATCAAGTTGAAAAAATGCCTGGGGGCTTAACCATGATTCATTACGCTAACTTAATTAACGATTTTCTAAAATCAACAAAATGTATGGAATTTACCTAAGCGGTTGACGCGTAATTAACCTGGCTAGGCTCATGGCTTGGGTTGGACAGTGACGTATAAAAAAGGACATTTATGTAGTGAAAACCACCCAAATACAAAATCCCGTTGCTGCAAATAGTAATTAAAATGAAAAACAAAAACATTCTAAATCAATGAATAACGGTGACACATTTTCGACTTAATCAAACGTTATTCAAAAGATCCAATTTTTATACCTTCGAGGCACGCTTTCCTTGATATAGACATGAATTTGTAATATTTGGTCATTTCCTGATACCCTTAAGATCCGTTGTTCGCTTGAGAAGATAAGAAATACCTTACGTCGCACATGATCGGGTGATAACTAGGTTTTTAGGAGCATCACTTGATGGAACGGGGATTTTTACGCAGTTCCAAATACTTACATGGATTTTTAAGTGAAAAAACATCAAACACAAAATCTCGTAACGACTGTGTCTTTCTTTAGATTATGATAAATTATATACGTTATTAGGTTATTATAGGGTTTTATATTGTATTATTATTGTCAGGTCGTACTACAGTAATTAAGTTTGCGAACAAGTATTAAACACTAGTACTTGCAAATAAAAAAACAACTATAGCAACCAAATTTAATTTCATTGATTATTAATATTTATTAACCATAGTTAAACAAAAAAAAACAATTCACCACCTATCTTAAAATCCCTAGTATTTATACTTACAAAACACCTGTTACCCAAATTACCTAGTACGCCCACCCCATTAGCTATTTGTATCTATCAGTAGGGTAACCGAAACCCTTTCACAAGCCATTTGTTCGAGGGAAGCCAAAGAACCTATTCCGATCGCGACGATACATTAAACCAGAGATTAAGTACTGCCCTATATATTAACTGCTTGGATTGCATAGTACATGGTGATTTATAAATACTTGTTTACTTTTCACTGTTAAAATACTGTTATATAGTCACTTGGAATTTATGGACATGAAACGTGAGATTTAAAAAAGCGCTTTTATTTATGGTTATTGAGAATTTTCATGACTTTGAACACGTTAATAATTGATTTTCAGCACGTTTATATTCATTTTGTTAAACGAATAGGATTTCAAAAAATGTTTTAGAATAGCCGAATTTTTTTTTTACTTACTTTGAATCGGCCTTATTGTTATTATACATTTGAGAATTTTACTCAATTTCACTTTAATGATCAAGAAACCCGAAAATATGCGACGTTGTCTGCACAGCTCAAGACTGTTCTTAATCCAGCTAAAGTATAGGGTAAACTCGTCGAGTTCCGTGACTCGCTCAATTCCGTGGTAGCAGGTCTACCAGTATAATCCGCAATAGAACCCATTTAATAGAATCTAGGAACTTAAATACGACCTTAGACTTTTAAATAGGCTACGACAAATAAATAAAGGGTTTTAGGTCCCAGATTCGACCTGCAGGGTTCTACGGCGGATTATAGAACTGCTACCACGGAGTCCAGCGAATCACGGAATTCGACGAGTTTACTATAACTGTCGGGAGTATTATAACAATCAAAATAAAATGCCTCATAACGAAGGTTTAAAACGAATTGCTCGCAAAGGCTTAGCATAGATGCTCTTGTTTAGAACGGGTTCAACCGTATTTGAGTTTCAAATACCGTTCAATGGAGTTATTATTTACCATTAGACTACAGTGTGTGACTACGAATTCAATGTGAAAATATTTTATGTATAACGCCGAAATTCCTCTTTTTTAGCCCATTTTGTTCCCATATCGTAATCATATTGTTGACTTTATTGGTAGTTAGCTGCTGTTCACTTGACAGTAAATAAGTCTACTACGGGCTGTTTAAAAAAATTACACAGTTAAGGACTCAATTAAAACATCGTTATTTTTTTCTTTTGTGTACTGAAAATTAGTCATACAGGGAATAAATAACGGTTTTTTGGTTGAGTCTTTAATTACATTATTTTTTTAAAATACTTTTCCGGAAGTGAAGGCCATGTTGGTGGGTGAGAAAGGAACCACTTTGTCAATAAGTTACAATCTAATTTAATTATATTAAGGCAGAAGTATATATAAAATTAACAATAAATTATTCATGACTTATCTAGATAATTAGAACACGTCTTACACGTATGGATAATTCTTATCCTAGATGTGATTAATTAACAATTACGTGAGGACCGGCACAAACACTTTTATACAACAATAATCAAAAATGTAATTACGATATAAAAGCGAGATGGGTTAGAACAAAACAGAATAGAGCGCCTGGAAGTGTTTTCTTGAGACCCGAAAAAACATATTAATATGTAATCTGTAGTTTTCAAACCCGTTGCTATCCTTCATTGCAGTGCTTTATTATATAAAACGCTTCTCTGCTAAATATTTCACTAGCCATCTCACCATCTGTATTGGGACACATCAATGTAAACACATATGCAGCTGCTTGGCAAAGTGTAAGAGAATAGTTGCGATCCAGGCGGACCTTGCACGAGTCTACAACCACCAGACGTAGTATGAAAGAAATACAACTGTGATATGGAATACCACAGATCTTTCCGGATCAATTTCCATTTTTCATGCAGATTTGGCGGATACATTCCCCGCATCATACTATCGGTAGGTCGTTGGGCTTTTTTCGCGCTATGACGTTCTCGCTTTGACTTTCTGATTCGTTTTCGACGGTTTTGCATGTTCGGCGTGAAAAAGTTTGATTCATTTTGGACGCTGTTGCTGCGGTACTGGTTTTTGACTTTCGTATAATTCCGTTAGGCTTAAGATTTGTTTTTACGTTCGTTGACGCAAACATGCTACGACAATTTGAATTAAATAGAAACTCTATAAATACATTTGGATAAAGAACCGTTTAAAATACACTTACGTGCAATGAAGACGGACCTGGGCCCGTATTATGGTCGCGTTTATCGCGTGACAAAACGTGCCAACACTTTCTGACACGTATATAAGCGCGAGAGTGACGGATGTTTTATCCACGCTTTGTCACGCGATAAACACGGCCATAATAGGCCCGCTGTTTTTGTAAAAAAATTACAACCTTGCTCCTATTTCCATAGAATTTCTTTGTCCACAAGTAATAAAACAAATAGGTAGCTAACGTTCAAAGTTTCGTCACCCACAAGTGAAATCATCGAAATATTCAACATCAAAAACAATAACACTTTCCTACTCTAACATATCACGAGCGCGGCTAAAGTTTTAAATACACAGTTTGCTGTGGATACGAGTTGGCTCAGCAGTTCTGCCGTATCATGTCTAGAGATAGTAGTTATAGCTTTTAGGTCCCGTTTCTATTTTCTACGTTCGCGATTGTTAAGCCCCGATGTGTCTTCGGTATTTGTGCAGTTTGCTTTTTTTGATGAGGAATGGGAATCCCAATTTTTTTTTGGATTAAAGCTTTCATACGTAACTGTGCGTAAAAATTGTATTTCTCAGTGGTTCTATTGGAAAATAAATAATAAATAATAAATAAATAAATATCAGGGGACAATTTCACACAAATTGACCTAGTCCCAAACTAAGCTCTAGGCTCTTACTATGGGTACTAGACAACGATAAACATACTTATATAGAGAAATACATACTTAAATATATAGACAACATCCATGACTCAGGAACAAATACTCGCGCTCATCACACAAATATTTGTCCATACCAGGATTCGAACCCAGGACCGCTAGCTTCGTAGGCAGGGTCACTACCAACTAGGCTAACTGCGTCGTCAAAAAGACACGCGTAGTTGTGTAAAGATAATTTTAAAATACAATTAGTAAGTAACAGTGATTTAAGAAGAAAATAAACACACTTATACATTGTATTGGATTAGTTGAGATGGGTTTGATACTGATTTTTCAGTTGTTCATAAAGAAAGAGTCAACATTCTGTGGACTGCATATCTCTCTCGAAATTAATAAGTTAAAACTAAACAACTTTGTGCTACTACCTCCTCACCACTTTGGCCGTTTTACCATCGGAATGATTGGTGAATGCTGAAACTACAACAATCGAATAAATACCTAAAAGCAACAATTTTATATCCATTGCCAGAAAGCGGAACTTACAAGTATTTCAATACTAACAAAAGCCGTGTTGTAACATAATATTGTGTAAAACATTGTACCGTAATTTGGTAGTCGGGTCAATATAAGGACATCATTTTAACGCATGGTTATAGATAACTCTTGAACATGAATTTCATTTGTGTGTCTTTGTCTTATTCTAAAGATATACCTAGTTGTATTTAAGAAATCATTTATTTTAAATATTCGTCTCGTTTAATAATTTCGTCTGTTCTCAAGTCTGCTCAAGGTAACCGAAAATACATTTATTTTCTTTTCCCTCGATACAACTTAAGATAACGGATTAATCCTCCCCTAAATACCCAACTTTAGTGTTAGGAATCGCATAAAACTTAGTTCGAAGGATACATCAATAGGGGGAGAACTTATAAATAGGAACTAGCAAGTGTGCCCATGAGGGTGTCCTTTGGACGCTAAAGAATTTATTGGACTTCAATGTTTTTCTTTAGTTTGTGTTAGAAAATTGTGTTCTGTTACGATGCAGCTGCTTGGTGTAAGAATTTATTTGCTAATGTAAAAGTAAGGTGCAGCAAGAAAGTTACGCAAATGTACTATAAACACCTTTTTCTTCTGAAAATAATTAGTTTTGGACACTGACATAAAATGTCGTATATATCCTATCTTTATTTCATAGCAAATTATCTAACCTAAGCATGCTTCATTTGTACAAACTTATAATACTGATTACACATTTGTATGCCCACGGGCACCACATAGTGATACAGCAATATAATTAAACATCGTGTAATTAACCTATGTTGGACAAATAAATGATTTTGAATTTTGAATTTGAATTTTCTGGTTTCTAATGCCTCTTTTGCTCGCACTTTGTTATATTAAAATCTTCTTAGTGCCAAAACTAATGTGTGTCAATAATTGAAAACATGAAAATCACTATCTCACTTACGTTACTGTCTGACCACAAGTATCAATAATTAATAACCCCCATCATTACATCAGGCCAAAAAACTTCCAAGGCGTCCCCCAAGGATTAGTTATGGGTCCCACTTCGCCATTAAACCTATTCTCGAGAGCTTTACCACCTTGTTATTGTATGGAAATATTAAATCATTAGACGAGGAAATACAATAACAATTAAAGTTAAAATCTACCAATATGTTTACGAGCATAATCACCTACTCGTAGTATGGTCCCAAAGATGCGTGCAACGTTTCCTCTTGGCATTGCCAGAATAAGAATGTGAATGTTGCATATAATACGTTCCGAAATTCCCATGGTTAGTATATTCTACGGAGCCAATTTTTCCAAAGAGTGCCGTAAATTCTTAACTTATTTTTAGGAAAGTCTATATGCGACAGTCAATGTATCACATGCGATGCGTTAAGACACCGCATTTGCAAAAACAATATCTCTGTACGAATATTGTGGAAAATCCCCAGCTGTCCTCATCTTACACCATTAGTAAACCAGGCCACTGTTGACCTACAAAACTGCCGCCATTACAAAAATGTTAGGTTAGGTTAGTAGACAGTTTTTCGTGTATGAGAGAAATAGTGTCTCCGGCTACGTGTTTGTTATTTTTATTGAAAAATGTATTTTATGTAAATGCCAGTTCAATAATGAGCTTTACAAAAGGCCCAATTTAAAACTTGGCAAAAAAAGAGTTTCACTTTCGGAGCTACAAGGGAACAGATCAACATTGTATTAATAAACAAACATATTATATACGTGCCGCTTACTAAAATCGCCATACTCTTCGAGTGATATTAATTCTAGAAACTTTTTAGTTATTGTGTGGAGTGATATCGATTATACATGGTACCAAAGTGCAGGTATAAACAGTAAACTAGAAATAAATCGAGCTTGGACCATTCAAATTGTCAATCATAAAAATATTTTTGACGTTTTCAAATGGCCGCATATTTCACTTTTATAATCGTTTTCCGCATAAAAATAACCATAATTTAACTATTTTTTAGCATAAAACTCGCGTAAAGCCAACTGGGTCGTATTTTTTTAATATCGTAAACCTGCTATATCTACACCAATGTTTGGTCAGTTATTTGGCGCCAATATTGGCCAATAACGGGCGTAACGACCTAAAGCTTTTTACATGACAAATAGAGCTTTTAAGCTCGTGTCGTTCTAACGCATTAGATGTAAGCGAGATGCTTTTTAGGTTATTTTTCCTTGTAATGTACGGGAAAATGGAGTTCGAGGGCTTTTAATAACGTCACTTTGGATATTTACGTGCCAAAAGGCTTCGCTAAAAGAAATCATTTACTTTATAAAATACAGGTAAGTAGGTGAACAGACATAACACCAAGATTAAAAGACACGTAGGTATGTATGTATACATACAGAGGGTGTTTATTTTTGTTATACTTATGTTAAATGACTTTATCTACACGAAAATTTAACTAAACTTAAGTTAGTATAATTAGTACTTTTTTATATTATTGTTATTGTATAATACTACAAAATGTCACTTTCGACAATTCTGTTAGTTTTTTTCATACAAAATTAAGTTATAGCTAAATATAACTAATTTGACATTCAAAATATTATTTGAGAAATTAGGTGTTTATTTCACTGTTTCAACTAAATTAAAAGGTTTCAAGGTCAAGGTGTCAAGGTCAATTCCGAAGTTCAAGGTCAATCGTAGCGTCGAAATCAAAGCAGCAAAAATTGTTTAGTAGAAAAGATAAAAAGATAAGTACATCCACTTCTCCCAAGAGATAAGAGTAGGAAGGAATTCAGGAATCTAACTACAACAAAGATCTTATAATAGACTTAGACTTAATTGCAATTTAGTCCTTTTGTGTAACCTTTTTTTACAAAGCGTACTGCGCATCCACTTTTATTCAACCTTGTCAATTAACTGGACCTATTGTAAATATTGTCCGGTTTCGCTCTTCAGTGTATATTTACGTAATTCACTCGGTACACAGTACTAATATTTTCCTCGAGTATGAATGTGTCGTAAATACGAGCCTATTTAACGACATATTTGGCAAAAAAAAAACTGTTTTCAGCCATTGATGCGTGTTTAGCCGTTCATGCGTAAGGGAAAGACCAACATTCTAACATTGCTCATTTAAAAATAATTAAGTAGGTACAAAATTAATTAAACTAAAATAAAACAGTACTAGTAGTAGTATATAAAAATATTGTTTCGCATTTATAATAATATATTTAAATTGTATTTTTTCAAAGTACAAAGTGTATAGTTTATACGTGTTCACAAAACTTTGCAAACCACCACAGCCTTTCAAATACCTGTCTCTTTTCAGCTCACAGTACCTAATAGATATACCGTCCTACTTCCACTTGTCATGGTAACTGTTCCATTTGTACCCCCTTATTCATAAACGCACAACAAACACATTTTAGTAAAAGTATGCTTTGTCACTTTCTGTCAGATTCAAATGTCGTTATGAAAGATAAGGACAAACCATACTTCAAGCATACTTTAGTTATTGTGCAATTATGCCGATTATGAATAAGAGGGGTAGAATCCAAATGTCATGCCGGTAACCCACCTTCCCATTGTACTTGTAATTACACATTTTGCTTGCGACTGTCGGTTTTACTCATTTGTTTATTTGTTTGTTCGTTTTTTACGCTTTCTCGGCAAAACCGCTGAATCGATTTCAATGAAATTAGATACGGAGATAGTTTGAGTTCTAGGAAAGGACACACGGAGAAAAAAATATTTTACAATATTACCAGATTTTATTGTAGTTATGATTCTGGTGTAGGAAAACAGATTTCAGCTATGGTTAACAGATTTTTTTTAATGACAACCAGTCATATTTTTGTTAATACTAGAATATTCTATTTAAAATATTCTAGTACACGAAAACTTTTATATTGTAGTGGTTACTATCTAATAGTTACAGAGTAAAATATGCATTTAGCATCCAACAGGTTTTGTATACTACACAAAATTTGTTTCCTACGATACTAGGTAAATGGTAATAGGTACTAGAAATTATGTTGTACAGAAGTAGAATTTTATATTAATGTGTAAAAAACGTATAGTTGTCACATATAATACAATAAAATCAAGTAGAATTTACAATATTATGTTACAAGAAACTAGATTTTTTTCTCCGTGCATATGATACTTTTTACCCCGGAAAATTAGACAGTTCTACGCAGACGAAATCACGGGCGAAAGCTAGTTTATTAGTAAGATAGGATAGTAGGACTGGCTTATAGTGGGTGTGAACAATAGTTTCTTTCTCGTGTCTTAATAATCATAAATGTTAATGAAGGTAACGCATAGTGTTAATCCGGTAATGCCGAGCCAGGTAGGATTAACCGAAATGATGTGGTAACCCCGGCTAGACTATATCCGGGGAGTTAGCGAAAACGGCGCAGTGCAAACGAGCGGCTACAACGTTGGTTTAGAATAAAAGCACGTTAAATTTATTTTAAATAAGTTAATTCATTCATTTTTAATAACACATTTTATTGTCGATTGTATTTTAACACTATTGATAAACTGGCTATAAAAAATGGAGTTCCTATGACCACCTTCCTTAAGTAATGGTCGGAATAGGTAGAGCAAATTTACCTAAACTTGGATGCAATAAATGAATATGAATATGAACTTGACGCATTTTCATTCATACGTGAGTGAGATGAGAACACATTATTGAATGAACATGCATCAAGTTTAGGTAAATTAGCTCTACCTATTCCGACCACTGGTAATTAGATATTGTACTTATTAGTGTTTTTTTCTTAATCTTGTTTTAGATAGCTTATTTGTTTGTTTGTCAGTATGTTTAATTCAAATCTTGTATTTTTAAACAGTTTTAAAATTAAGTTTTTAAATTTAAATATATATTTTGACCCGATTGTCTACAAGCAGACTCGATGATGGTATCGGCAGATGTCGACAGGATCTCGGCTACTACTTAACGTAGACCCACCTACTCTGCCCTGCTAAGGTAAAATGCAGTATTTTACACAAAACTATTGTAGCAATTGCAACCTTATTACCCAGTAATGAGGTTGCAATTATTACAGTACTTTTGTGCAAAATACTGCCCTTTACCTTAGCAGGGCAGTACTTTGGTCCCGATCAGTAGATCACACAATCCCCCTCGCATGCAACCACGAGATAAAATGACAGGTGCTAGGGAAATTAATACATCTATTCCATATTCTAACGTAAGACTTACGCTTTTACGTTTAAAATAAAAGTGGTCCGTCTTGATAAAATCGCTATGTAAATGTGAAAATCGCAATAGTCGCTCAGTAATAAAAGGTATTAAAAGTCAGGACAAGACACTTTTATTTTAAACCTCAAGCGTTGAGTCTTACGTTAGAATAAGGAACAGATGTATTCATTTCCCTAGCACAAAAGTTTGTCTCACAAATATATTTTTAGTAAAAAATTACATTTATATCCATTAAATACTTACGTAGGTTATGTAGTGTAAGTATTTTTGTAAGGTTTCTCTTTAATCTGAGTTTGTAGTAAATGCTGATGAAGCCTTTCAAGTTAATGGATAATTCTTCGAGCGTTTCAACCGCTTTCATTAATGTCGAAATTCCTGTGCTTTGGATGCTTTATTCGGTTATCTTGAAGAGTCCCTGGCTTCTACAAAATAATTGAAAATACAATCTTATCTACAGGAAATTCGACATTAATGCGAACAGGGGAATGAAAGCGGTTGAAACGCCCGAAGAATTACCCATATGAAACCGTATCAAATGCCTACCAGGTAGGTACTAAAACAATTAACAGAATGCTATTATCACGAGTCATACAATGTTTTTTTTCTTGTTTTGTGACTTTGTTACCCGTTTAAAATCACTATAACTGAATTACCCTCTGAAAATCACCCTAGTGAAATCAGTGATTTAATCACCCTCTTATGAATTAATGTAAATAACCTACTTAACAGAACCTCTTTTCAATAGGTTTTAAACTAAACTTGTTTTTGAAACCGTATCGTTTTTTTTTAACAAATTGTTGCCTTTGCTGTCAATCGAATAAGAGCGACAATGGCGTTAAGTTTAAAAAGCGAATCCGAACAAAAATACTTAACACCTAGATTAGTTCTAATACGAACTTCTCGTTTATTTGCAACATTCTGCTACTTTAAAATTAACCAGTTGAAGTCTGTTTGCGAATTGTTGAAACAAAGTTATATCACGAAGTTTTCCTGCATCTCTGTAAAAGTTTTGTTTTACCTGTAGTTGTGTTGAAATACTTTTATTTTGTAGTAACGAAATAAAGTTAGATTTTTTTTAGGAATTTCATCAATATAAAAATACTCATTACTCGAAAGTCGTCAACATATAAGTCAAAAGGCGTCGACTGCGGGACATAGGCCTTCCCCGACCCAAGGATCTCCACGACGGTCGGTTTCATGAGACTCGCATCCATCAGCTCCATCTTGTGGGAGGCCCAACATTTCACTTTCATCTAATAATCACTTAACCTAAATTTCAGAGAGATTATAAGCCTAGTTTGCATCTATTTAAATAATCTTGAAGTAAAAATGCATATTTTCAAGTCGCAAACGCGCATAATCTCACCTGGAATACAAAATATGATAATAGCTCAAAGACCACAATAATTAATACTATATTTACCAGTCTGAAGTCGCAAACAATCCAGACGCCGAGCGACTTGACATAAGCATGCATTCATTCCATTTCAAGCACCATTTTCGCCTCTTCACCGTCTAAGAAAATAACGACAGAATTAAACGCCCACTAGACGTTCGCGGAAACGCTGATATTCCCAGCTGTTAATATGTTTTGTTCCCACTGAGACTAACTGAGATTTTTTCTAGTGGGAACAATTTGTGGAAAAGTGGGCTACACACCTGGGTTTTCTCAGTTGTTGCTGCTGGAAATTGGTGTTTTTTTACAGTATTAAATTACACTAAAGTCTTTTGAATATTTTTCGTACGAACTTAACATATAATAACCCTTTTTCACTGTTCCCAGTAGTAACCTATATGCATTATAATTCGCGGTAAAATAAGCTAAGATTTTAATTCAAACAAATTTTTATTTATTTAATCAAATGCGCTTTTTTACTTAATTTTTCCTATTGTGTACAAAGGAAAAGGAAAACAGTAGTTTCCAGTGTCAACAAAGAGGTGCGAGCAGCCGGGAATATCCCCTAAACCACGCGTTTCTTCCCGCCCGTCTACTCTCTCTTAATTATGCGATTCAAAATTCAAATGCGTAATAAATGCAAATTCTAAAGGGTTCTAATGTTATAAAGTACAGGGAAGGTAAAATATTTTGTCTACAAGCGCCTTAGTTTGGCTCAAGTTCGGAATTATGCACTTTAAAACTTATAACGTGATAAGTTTACCTCAGACTTAGCTTTGGTACTTAAAACAATGACAGTGTACCGAAATTGCAGTTTATTTTTAAGGTATTAGTTTAGTTTCGCATTATGTTAAAACTTTAGACTTAAAAATATTGTTTTACAAAAGGGAGCTAGCTCTTTGCTATTTTAACGAGCGAAACTTTTCTTTTTACTTAACGACTAAGCTTTACTCAACGTTGAAATAAGCGACACATATACCTCCTTAGACTTACAAATAACGCGGGATAAAAAAATAGCCACATAAAATGACATTTTTAACATCACAAATGTGATGTAAGATCCCGATCAGACTAACCTAAAAACTTTAACACCTCACATTTAAAAACGAATTAGTGGAGCGAACGATCAAAGGGAATGGCCCTATTTAACTAAACTAGCAACTGTAGTTACCATCAAAAGGCCTACTCAGGGTTAATTGGGAGACATTAAACAGTGTCATCTCAACTTGGTCTTTCGTTTCAGAATCGCCAGGACGATTGTGTTGTCGTATAGTCAGCGTCAAGTGTAGATACTCACTTTTGCACTTTATCGCCTTATCGCATTCACACAGACAATCTTGTTAGACATTGCTAACGTGGATAAAGCGACTACGTACAAAAGTGTGTACCTATCTACTTTTGATTCGTATTGAACGTATTCGTTTGAATTTTTGATAAACACTTTTTCTTTTCAGATATAAACAAAATTTGATCAATTTGAAAACAAGAACAAATTCTATGTGTAAGTTTAAAATAAAATAGCAACGGCTACAGGCAATTTCAAGTTTTTATACAGGAACTAAATTGTTTTAATTTATTTCTTGTAAATTTTTTGATCCAAATACATTTCGGATATCAGGGCGTTTTTCAAAAAAAGTGTACATTGTTAAGGAAAAATTAAGAAATATTAACTTTTTCCAGTGCGTCACGAAAATTAGTCATACATTTAGTATCGTTAATTTTCGTGACGAACCGGAAAAAGTAATAATTTCTTAAGTTTTCCTTAACCATGTACACTTTTTTTGAAAAACGCCCATCAACACGCGCTGTCTCATTACGACGGTAGTTTCATTTCCTTCCGATGTGCCGTTATGAGATCCGCATTATGATGCCACGCTAACACGAAAATCGACAGGGATGTCTTAATGTGCTTCCGCGCAAAGTTCATGATATGGGGATAGTTTGCGCGTGCCTCAATTGCAGCGTCAAATTCATATAATTGCTGTGAACAATAAAACCACAATATTTATTTTAAAAAAAATGGTTTATCAGAATTAAGTAAAATGAGTACTTAACTAAATCAAAAATCATCTTTAAAGGCCGAGGGGTTTCGAAGACTCGACCAAAAATATGCAAAAAGGTTTTATGTCTAAAAAACAAAAGTACCTATCGAGGTTTTTGTTACTAATCGTGTTTGACTTTCACGTTAACGGTTTCAAGGAAAAAGTATCAAGTTTAATATTTAAAGAGCAGACACATATTATGTTATGGTTATTGAGATCCAGATCACCAAAGACTACTAATTTGGCATATGTGCCTTCTTAAAAAATTAAAATACAATTACGCTTACGAATCGCGAGCGTACTGGCGATTCTAATGCTAGGTTCCACTGCACTCTAGTCGAAGTATGGTTAAGGCTTGCCATCCTTCTGAAGCATATTATAATAAGTAAGAAAAGGACGGCAAGCCTGCCTCTCCTAACTTCGATGAGAGGGTAGAGGTAGCATAAAATTAGTATAGCAGTGACATTTGCAGTTCCTTTTTCAAATAAAACTGATGTTTGTCTTTTGTTTTTGAAGCTGTTTGCTGTCAGCAGCCTTTGCCAAGAAATAACGGGTACCAGCGGAAACTAGGGTACCTGGAAGTACACCCGTCTGTGCACAAACGAGGATAGACTGCTGAGAAGGGACTTTATTGTAGAATCTCATTTATTATGAGTTGACAGTTGTAGGAAACGATGTAAATTGGCTGAGCGTGAATTTGCGAAGCCGTCACAGTGAATTCAAGAACTTGAGTTTCGTCCAGCGATGCATATTCTTACGATGTGATAACAAATGAGTGGCGATCGTTTTCTCGTTGTAGTAAGATAAATAAATAAATACCAGGGACAATCTCACACAAATTTACCTAGTCCCAAACTAAGCTCTAGGCTTGTACTATGGGTACCAGGCAATAATAAACATACATATATAGAGAAAAACATACTTATATAGAAATTATCCATGACTCAGGAACAAATACTCTCGCTCATCACACAGATATTTGCGCATACCGGGATTCGAATCCGGGACCGCTAGCTTCGTAGGCAGGGTCACCACCAACTAGGCTAAATGCTTTAAAAGGTGCTCCCTCGCCAAGAGCATTGGCATGTAATGTTGTTACACCCGAATCCAAGATTCGATTTTGAGCATTCCGTTACAGAAGGCCCCTGACTTTAATGACTGTAATTCTAAGTTCTCCTCTCTCTCTGTATTCCTAGCTATTACTAATACCGCATGGTGCGGTCAGCTTTCTTTATTTCACTTCTCCACTTCGCCCTATCCTTGACATCGTCTTCGGATACCTGACACTCTCATGTAATATTTAACTAGTAAATAATTGCAATTACCGCCTGTTTCACAATATTGACGTAAAGCATATCTGTCAAATAAATTAAGCCCTTTTCCTTTCTTACACTTGAAAATAGACAAGGAGAGGGCTATCTTTATTTGACAGATGAATTTTCTTGTCGATTGTGAAACAGGCTCTTAATGTAAAAAAATGCTTATTTCACACAATGATTTAATAAAAGCTAATACTCAGCCTTAGGTAGTTCATGAATGTATAAAAGCAATGCGTGAAAATTTATGAGCCTTCGTCTGAATTAGCTAACAGTGTGGTGCTTGAAGCACAGTTCAGATCTAGTGCTTCAGAATTGTATTTTAAAGTGATAATATAGACAACTACTCATTTTCAGAAAGACCTAAAAACATAATTTGATAAAGGTAATATATATTGAAATATCAATTTTATTTCCATTTATATAATATGTATGTATATGTCATGGCACGGACCCGGAACATGGCATACCAAGGGTTAAGCGATTAATTTTTTAATAAAACTGACCTTTTTGTTGTTTAAAAAGTACAGTATTGCAGTTAAAATGCGACATAATGTTTCTTAATCATAAGACTGCTTAATGTAATAAATTCCGATTTTTAAAGTGCTTAACGATTTTTGTACACCATAAAAACTGGTAATTTACCGGTTAATTGGTTTCGACAGACCCATAACGTCAATTACTTATCCAGCTTTTTTTTGTCCAGTCGAAATTAAATTAGTTTGCATGCAACAACCTAATTCCACGCAAGTTCCACGTACCCTGAAAACAATTCACCAATTTTCGACCCAATAAAATGTCAACACTGAAAAGTGGTAAAATACATTCGTGGACGGGTGTACGTCCATACATACATACATAGTCACTAATTAACCTGCTACCTACTTGATATTGACTCAACATTAGTACACAAAGCACGTTTGTCTATAAGGTAATTATAAGCGTCACAATTTCCTGCTAAATTATTCCAAAGGCTTCATAACAACGTGAGCTAAATTAATTATTGAAATAGGATAGTTTTAACAAGTTTCTTGACTTAACTGGTTGTAGGTTTCGCCAATTATTTTTTCCTCTAAATCTAGGCAACTAGATTTTAGGATTCGTCTGTCCTATGAGCAGTTCTCGAGATTTCTCGTGATTTCTCGGGAATTCCCGGGAATTCTTGGGATTCACCATACATTTAAGACTCCTCGTTTCCGAGAATTCTCGAGAACGGCACAGTATATCCTATCAAAGTCAATGGACCGTAAAACTTAAATATGTATTAGGTAAGGAAATAAAAACTATATCTTTTGGGAGTGGCCAATACAGTATATATAATTTGCGTAAGTATTTGATTTTAGAACTTTTGTAATTTTATTTTACTCGAACGTAGTATATTTCTGCACATAAAACGGAAGCGTTAAAAAATACTCGAACAAAATAGAATATAAAAAAATTAGGACACCTTTCAGACCCGAATTATGAGTTGGTAAAAAAACATGTAGGTAGGACTCACAATTATACCTCTGAGGGCTTGTTTACGGAGACGCGGGGCATGCGGCGGGCTTCGTTGTTTGCGTGCACACTGGTCGCTGACTATGGAAGACTTCTATACTTCCAGTAGGTCAGCGACCAGTGTGCACGCAAACAACGACGCCCCGCCGCACGCCCCGCGTCTCCGTAAACAAGCCCTGACCCTTTCACTACCTGGAACTTGTCAGGTTTTCATTGATCAGCTATGTTATTCTGTTAACGCATCGTCGTTCAGTTCTACTCAGTCGATGAATAGCCGGCGAATTTATGTCGTCCGTCAAGGTGGGTAAATGGCATTCAACTGCCTGCACATTCATTTAGTCGCTGGTTTCACACCTGGTCGCCTGTGAAACCAGCAACTAAATGAATGTGCAGGCATAGGGAGTTGAATGTCATTTACCCACCTTGACGGACGACGTTAATT
Source organism: Tortrix viridana (assembly GCA_963241965.1). NCBI lineage: Eukaryota > Metazoa > Arthropoda > Insecta > Lepidoptera > Tortricidae > Tortrix > Tortrix viridana. The sequence continues at coordinate 8,389,709 of OY725191.1, forward strand.
TGCCGGCTATTCATCGACTGAGTAGAACTGAACGACGTTGTGTTAACAGAATAACATAGCTGATGTTCCAATGACGGCGATTCTATTTGAGATATTCTCGTTAATAAAAGAAATTGTTGTAATTTACAATAACATAAGAGTATATTTAGTTATCTTCAAAATAAATAACAATAAACAACAGTCATGACTGCTGTTTTTGTTCAAACAGCCAAAATCCAACGCACATTGTCTGGCCGCATTTTCTCTAACTTTGGCCTTATGTTATATTTCCTTCGTTAAAAACCTATTGTGCCCAAGCTTGTTTGTTGTTAGTAAAGTTGTTTAGGGCAGAATGGCTGTCATTGTGTTACCCACATTAACTTAGCGGCTTATGTAGTTTTAAACTAGGACAATGGATCCTTGTATTTTGGCCAAGTTGAACCTATTGTAGTATGCTTAAGTTTTTGTGCAACTTACAAGTTCTCTTGAAGTTATAGGAATGTATTTTATGTCCGGTTAACTAGTTTAAAAAAATCGGTCTATTTTTCCGATTTATCTGTATCATATGTATGTACGTAGTATGTAGGTATATACAAAACGCATTATCAAAATACAACGTTTACAAAACTTTGGATGTACAAAGGCGAAAGAAAAAAAAAACAATTATTGAATCGGGAATAAATAAAATGTAAGTTGGAAAAAAGTAATAATATTTTCTTTTATGTTTTCTTTTTAAGTCAGGAGAATAAAGTAGCTTAATATTATTGAAATATTTTTTTCAATCAGTTTTGTAGTTCCAGTTTCCAGTTAGTTCCAGTTCCAGTTTTGGTTCTCAAAAAAATATATTACTTAACTAAAACTTATAAACAAAGGGATTGTCTCTATTATTTTCCGTTATATATAGTGGTATAAATGGTTGAAAAAAAGATCAATGTTAATATAATTATTTCGTGAAATGAAAACCAAACAACATAAAAAAAGGAAACTTAAAAAAAAAAACCTTTTTTACTTCATGCTTAGATAGTACATACCTACTTGCCCTTAAAATAACTAATATAACTTTTGTCTGGATTATGTCATTAAAACATGTTATAGCAATTAAAAGTTCTGGGCCGCAAGCATATTTTATGTGCCTTCAATTAGGACACTGGGTCATTATTACAAACGTCCTAAAAATAGCTTGGGCTTTGCGAGGTTTAGTATATAATAATCTATATATAATCTTAAAAAAATAGTTAATATTCTTCTTCTTTTTCTTAACAATACTCGTCCATTGTCTAAACATATTAATATTAGCCATAAAATTCCAATAAAACCCAAAGAAACTCAAAGTAACACATCTTAAAAGGGCTTAACAGCCTCTTAAATCGCTTTCAAAAGCATCAAAATGTTTACTTTGCCAAACCACATTTTTAATTCAAACTCCAATTGTGAGCAAACATTTTCGTCGTAAAAAGCCGGAGTAATCACAATGATCGCACCTCATCTCGCTTCCGCCTTATTTTAATCAAGTCTACGAGAGGCAGAATGGCATATAACTCGTTAACCCGACCGGCTCAAGCTCTGCCAGCTGCTGAATTAATCTTAGATTATGATATTTCTTTAAGGTTAAATCACTTTGTTGAATTTATAAACGCGCAATAACCTATTTTAGTTAAAATACACACTTTCTACCATATTCAATCGTCACAATGACAGATAAAGTAAAACTTTCGCTATTGTAAAATCGTAGCAAAATATCTCATTTCCAAACACTACTGGAAATAATTGTAAGCGCCTGTTTTCTTTGCAAACGAGTAGCTACCTGTAAGTTGTGCTCCGTTTTTCCGTCTAAAACAGGCTTTAAAAAAGCAAACTCTGAAAATAGTAGAACATTTAGAAATGACTGGCAACGCATCGCTAAAGGCATAGTGCTGTGACTACTCCGTTTAGGGGGGCGCGCTACAATATGTGTACAGATGTACTTAAGCTGATCTCTTTTATTTTATTTGTGTTTGTTATCTTTGTTTTTCGAGTACTCTGCAGGGAATGCAGTAAAATATTTTTGAGGCTTTCGCTGGCGTTGCCTTTTATTATGGGTTTAACGTAGATATGTGTTCGTGTTATAACTCCGAATTGTATGGCGTGAGCTTGGAATTTGTCTTGTTCGTATTTGTTTGGATTCTCCATTTTCGGCAGCAGTTTTGTACCGGGTTTAAAGATTTTTGGCTTACAATGATGTTGATACTATGCTTAATTTTAAATTACTTACCACGTGATATCCACTCAAATAAATTAAATAATAAATTTAATATATACCGGTGTATTTAGTCAATATTACCGCATAGAGGTATCCTCAAGGTTGGCAATGCATTTGCAATTACGATTATGACGAGATGGTCAGTAAAGTCAAAAAAAAGAAAAAAAAACATTTATTCAGTGACACACGCGGTACATAAATACAAATAACGTCAAAAACAATGTAATATTTTTTATACTTAGTAATAATTTTATATTTCATATTTTACCTTCTCTATTTCAAGCAGTAAATAGTTAATTATAAAGAAATCAACTTAATGTTATTACTATCTAGTATCAAGTATTATTTTCTGATAACGAAGTTAAAAACGATAACTCCTCTGGAAGGATTCCTTTTCCGCTCTTTGGTAATATTCCACCGGCGGATAAGAGCATACTTAACCTACTTAGTGAAATGCAGCGGCCCTCGATCTTAATTTCACACCGTGAAGCTGGTATTACTCTGGGGGTCTAGTACTTTTTTGTCGCTCGGTAATCTCATCATCATCATTTGAGCCGAAAGACGTTCACTGCTGGACATAGGCCACAAGGACAGGTTTGCCACAAGGACTGGTCCTGCGTCGCTTGCCTCCACCAGTTTCCCGCAACCTTAGCCACGTCGTCGGTCCACCTTGTTGGAGGTCCTGCTGCGTCTTCCGGTGCGCGGACGCCACTCGAAAACTGGCGACTGCAGGACAGACGGTCAATAGGGCTGAAGAGTTCTTGTATATAATATTAGTAAAATTGGTAGGATCAAGTCTATGAGTATTAATCTATAATCATACCAATAATCTTACTAATATTATAATGTGAAAATATGTATGAATGTTTAGGTGATCTTGTTTCAATCACTTGAACAACATTAAATTACTTGTAGCGGGCGGAGGTGCAGGCGAAAGCTAGTTAATTAAAGGAGGCCATTTCTTATATGCAAGAAAATGCTGTCCCATCTATATATTTATGTTTTTTATTAAATTCTGTTTAGCTATTATACCTACAATGACCTGTCTAACTCATTAATAGAACTCCATAAACACTCAGGATAAATCGCTACTGATTGCAAAGGTCTGAAGCGATTTAATGCGCAGGCGTTAACCTTTTTGTTATTTGTCCTCTTAAAATCGCGATTCAGGTGTTGATAAGTCAAATTTAAGGAAATGTTGAACAAAATATATCACCCAAAATGTGTGTATTACACTCCTAGGAACCGAAACACAACTTAATAGAGAATTTAGCAACTTCTACAGCTATTACACAAACCTTACAGAAGTTTAAGCTGTATAATGTTTTTAATTCGTACTGTTATCATGCTTCTGTGTTTCTCGGGCTACAAACTGCACCACAGGACCTAAAGAGCCTAGACAAGATGCATTATGCGAATGTTAACGAATATTAAAAATTGATGTAAGATGTCGTACGTTTGCCGATATCATTTTGAAAAATTTCTACAGTCGTTAGCTTTTGTAGTGAAACGCAACTCCCTTCTCTCACTCTCAACCCTAGCGCATTACCTACTTCACCTTCTAAGTTTCCTCGCTAACAAGCAAGAACACGGTTCAATTAACGTTCACGAGTAAAGCGCCAAGCATCGAGGTCTTATTAAATTTATTTACGATCTAATAACCAACTTAACATCGGAATTATGATGAATCCGTCCGTAAATATACAGGGTTCACAATGAACCTACTGTATATAAGCGAGCCTTTAGTAAAAGATTAACCCTTTAAAATATTCACAACTTAATGAAATTGTAGACCTATAAATGCAGGGCATCCTGCATAACTGAATTTTTTAATGATTTATCTAAATTATTGTCGCTAATATTTCTTAGATTTTAGCTTAAGCACGTCTCAGTCGCGTCGCGAATGGCGTCCGCGTACTGGAAGGCGCAGCGTGGGCAGACCTCCATCAAGGTGGACCGACGACGTGGTTAAGATTGCGGGAAACCGATGGATGCAAGTGGCGCAGGACCGGTCCTTGTGGCAAACCTTGGGGGAGGCCTATGTCCAGCAGTGGACGTCTTTCGGCTGAGATGATGATGATGATGATGACGTCTCAGTCGTGTTGCATCTTTGTAAATACAAATAATAGTGAATGAAAGGCTATTTTTGTAAAACAAAAAACAATGTCATCCTTTATAAAGGTGAAATTAATATTGCAGTGGAATAATTTAGCCTTTCCCTGCTTTCTCTCCTTGCAAACTAAATCAAGGTGTTCCGTAACGAACTAACAAAGGTACCTTGTCTAATCGCGTTACGAACCTTCTTGGGTTCCTCCGAATTAATTCAGACAGTCTATCTATATCTACTGTTTTACGTAAAATTATACGAATAGATATCGGCCTTATTTGGTTTATTTGATTCTCTTGTTTAGCTGATTGAATATAATAATTAATAATTATAATAAGATAGCACAAAATTGTACCTCTAATAATAGGACATAACTTGTACTATTTATTATTATAATATCGAGTTATTGAGGAAGGACGGTAATAAATACACTATACTCATAGACAATATTGTCTATATGTTATAGAAGCTCTAGTTAATAGGGAATAAGCATGAATTTTTTTATAGCATTTTTTAACAAAATATGAAAATATCGTAAATGAGATGGTAAAAAGTGAAACTAAAATTAAAATCGGCCAAAAAATACGGATAATATAAGCATTTAAAACTACGTATTAGACAGAGAGATCCGACATGTACAGTGACGTCAGCGGGCACTACGGCCTTATAAACTCCATGTTAAATTCTGTTTTGCTAGAAAGAGATAGTAACAAATCTTTAACTGCTTATATACCTAGTGATTATTTTTATAATTATTCGAAAAATATTTTTTTCTCTACTGTTTGTTACATTAATGACTTTAATAAACCGAAAAAAAAATTACGCATATTCCCAATTACGCCTTACTCTATTTTTAACCCCCGACGCAAAATAAAAAAAAACAGTAAAAGAACCACTGTCTGTACTCATAACACTTCTAAATGAAAACTAAACGTACGAAAAAACCCTGTAACAAACATTTGCAAGCGTATCGAAAAATACTTAGTACGTGATACCAAGTATTTTCCGATACTTACCGCGAATTAATGTTCCTAGTCGGTTCTAACCGATCGTAGTTAATATGGCTCCTTGTGCACCGCAGGGCCGATTTACACTACGTTTAGTCCGGTAGAGTTGAATAGAGAATTCGATTTATTAAAGAGAATTCCTTTATTAGTCCATGACACGGCAGGCAAACTAAATAATGGTTAATATTATAACACAAGTAATAAAATGCAAAAGTGTGTTTTTTTATTCTTCTTATTACATATCAACAAGGGGCAACACATCTAGTGATTTTACAGCCAACTTCAAAAAAGAAGGTTTTTGTGTGTATCTTACGCAATGTCTTCGCCAAGTGTGGACCGATTTTTTATTTGTTGGATAGGTTATATCTCACGGGTGGTGAAAAATCTATGCTCCATGAAAAATCAACGGAACTCCCTAATACAGGGAATAAACCTAAATAATTTAAGACCTGTTTGTAACAATATGAAAAATCTGAATAGGGCCATAGCTCTTAAAACAACCTTCGGGGTGTTTTTCACGACACCGAAAGACTTTAATAGCTATTGCACTGTACAACTCTAACTTTTGGCTGGGATTGGCCAATTGCTTATCCAGCAAAATAAGCAACCTAACTCGCCCCTTAACTAAATAACTGTAAATCGACCATTTAAGTAAATAGCCTTTTAAGTGGATTTTCAATGTAATTCGATTTTAGAATCGCTAGCGGGTACTATTTTAATTACAAGAATGTTATTATGTTGGTATTCACGTGGAAATGTGGGTAGTTCTATATTGCAGTAAAATTTGATGGAGTTTAGGGAAATCTGTTACAAAATTTTATTTACTTGAGTAATTAATCGGATTCGGAAGGTTCATTCAATGTCGAATATCGCTAAGCTAGCATTGTTTATCTTATCAGAGCCCTTAGCCAAGATGCTCATCGCTAACTAGCGTTTCTATTCGTTTAGTTTTTAAGCCAATCGCGTGACACGATTGGTTTAAAAATGAAACGAATAGAAACGCTAGTTAGCGATGGGCATCTTGGCTAAGGGCTCTGAGGCCCTAGTTTTGCTTTTCTATAATTTTCATCTATTTCTATCTAGCTTTATAATAAAAATCAAGCGTTGCGTTGGTATCCGCAAACACAAGAATAGCTCGACCGATCATGAATAAATAAAAATGTGTGTGTGAATGGGCTCCTGGATGGTTTATATTCACATTGGCGCTGCGACTCCAACGTCTGGGCACGGCAACTACTCGTTACTATAAATAACAAATTATACCCAAAGAGTCCCTCTCAGCTTTTCCCAGCCGTAATCAAACAAGCAAAACTTCTCACGCGCTAATTGCATCTATCCACACGTCGTGGAAATTTTAATCTCGTCCAAAGTAAGGTAAACGTAACGTACCCGTGCGGCTTTACCCACGAGACGTTTGTTGATTCTCCTGCTTAATTACAATGTAGAAGTTCTCCGGAGTTGTCGGGAGTTTAAATTTCACACCTATACTCGCGTTACCAGGAATAATTACCTCGGTAATTTATGATTTCGGCTTATATTGTGGCAATTTTAACCCCGTGTGGATCACGCTGTGAGTTATTGTTTAAGTTTTGCTGTCTTATGTTAATGCGTGTATTTGTTTGAAAAGTAGCGGTTACGTTTGATTAATTCGTTTACGTATACTGGTGGTAAAATGAAAAAAAAAAAATTGAGAGACAAAATTAAATTACAGGTAGCAATATCAAACTAGGCTGAGTCTGTATCTTGGGACCCATTGATTGATTCGCTTAGTTATACAATGTGCAAATATTATGTAAAACAAAATAAATCTATGAAACTACTACTTATATTATGCCAAAAAAAGAAGGAAAGTGCCAGGAAATTTCAAGGTTTGCTGCGCGCCTATAGGCAGAATACGATTGATTCTCTTCTCTGTATTTCTGATTGGACAGATTACGTGTTTCAGCACATTTCTGTATCTGCCGTAACGAGAATCAAGAAATATTTGTGTGATGAGCGTGAGTATTTGCTCCTGAGTCATGCTTTCTATGTATTTAAGTATGTATTTCTGTATTTAAGTATGTTTATCGTCGTCTAGCACCCATAGTACAAGCTAAGTTTGGGACTATGTTAATTTGTGTGAGGTTGTCCCGTCATATTTATTTGTTTCACACACGCACACACACACACGTAATCTCTAAAAGGGTAATTTCACAAGCGTTTCAACCGCCGTCAGTCCCTTGATCGCATTTAAGTCGAAATTTCCGTAGCTTTGGATGTCATTTTCGGTTATTTTGTAGAAGTCCAGGGCACTTTATAATATAACCGAAAATGGCATCCAAAGCTACAGAAATTTCGACTTTAATGCGATCAAGGGACTGACGCCGGTGGAAACGCTCGTGGAATCACCCAAAAACACTTTATCATAGTATATACAGCTCATCCCTAACGATAAAGAACTCCAAAAACATATTACGTAATTGTCCGGCGGAGTTAATACGGCAAAAAGGCTTTACATGTGTCTGTATATAAAAGAACCTTTCTTATTAGTTAGATTTATGGTGCCAAGGATTTTCCCCTAGTTGGGCTTTGAAATGTACGTCTTTTAACACTTTTTCGCTCGTGTGGTCTTCAATGGATGAATACGTAGCTGGTAAAATGATGTTAGGAAGGTATGAGGTAAAATATGACGCAGAAAATATAGTTATATCAAATAAAAAGGAAGTCTGTCGAACTGAACGAATCCTTACTAATATTATAAAAGTGAAAGTGTTTTTGTATGTTTATTCCGTTTGTTACGGTTCAACCGATGATTTACATGGCACATGTTTTTTTAGTCAACATTAGCGGGACGTAATTTTACTGCATCATATTTATTTGTCTTGTCTTGTCTTGAAAATTAGTAAAACATGGTAGGTTTATTTTTCTGCTCGCCCTGATACAGACTAAAAAAGGGAAATTCGACACTCTTTTTGAATTTTAATTGACCATGGTGTATAATAAAAATTACTAAATTAAAAAAATAAACTACGAAATCAGTATCGTGCGAGCTAATAACCTCGCAAAATATCTGACATGCATTTTATGACACGCTGTATACTTAAATAGCCTAGACAAGTTGTATTCTGCTAACGTTAACGTCTGCAATAATCGATGAATAATTATTATGTCGTACCGCTTACGACAATTCCATACATTTTAACTTATTTTATCAGCTGATAAACGTCGCATCAGCGATGATCACTCTTTAATCGAACCAGCCCTTGTGGAGAAAAATGACTAAAAATATTTCAGCTACTTAAAAGTTAAAACTGCTAAAAGACGTGTAATTTAAAATAACAACGGCTCATCAGCGTGACTGCTGTATCTCTTAAATTAACACATTCTCTTTTACCATAAATATAAAATTAGCGAAGGTGCATCAAACCATGATACGGCAAACTTGGTTCCTGCCGCAAGCATCCGTGAATAACACTGCAATTACTTCTTAAACGTCGTACGTTAATCCAAATTAAATTTAAAAATACATCTTCTACTGTATTAAAATAAAGCTCAGGGTACATTCCCGTGTATTGGCAAGATGTGACCTTTGAAAAGTAATGGGGGGTTGGCGTTTCTACATTTAATTTACGTACATTTTCCGTTATTCTGACTGTTGATACTGTTATGTTAGAAACCGCGTTAAATGTTAGCTGAAGCAGTTAAGTGGTGCCGAACAGAATGTGTTGAATAATTTTGTGTTTTGTTAATTGCAGAGCTCGCTGAGAACACCCTGTGTTTACAAGTTACTAACATTGACGCCTACTTTAATAATCACCCCCTCCAAGTTCAAGAACTGAATAAATTCAAAATAAAAATAAAACCAGACGAGAACCAGTGGCCGTCTTTAAGACACTTGTATTATAAGATTAAAACCTGCCGCAGTAAAAGGGACAGCGCTATAGCAGTTACATATGTCCGTTCTTTTCACTGCCTGAAACTTGGCACGTCTTTACACTTCATAATACAGCCTCTAAATTTTTTTCAGAGCTGCTATAACTCTCTCACTGCCAGAACTTTTAAATAATAAAATTCAATAAAAAGTCTACCGAAATAAAGAATGGTTAATATATGTATTAATTATTTTGATGATGAAATAAAATATCAAAGAGTAACTATTTAGCGAAACATTAGATTGTTCAAATAGGGACTAAAGTAAGCCATTACGAGACGAGATATTTATCCACCCGAGCAAAGCGAGGGTGTATGAAGTTCGAGTGTAATTGTAGCTTTATAGTCTCGAGTTAAATACTCTACTTTTCACTTCGATTGCGAGAAAATAAACCTTAAAATACCTAATAATTTTGAGACAAATTTGTAAAAATTACAACTTAAGAGCGCTACCTTTTTTACTCTCAACCCGTCACTGTTATGCAGAAAGAGACAACAATAAGGTTGATTTTGGGGTTAGAACATAACAAATAATCCATAGACAACATTTAACGAAACGAATACTGAGGCGGTGGAGGTTGTATGCCCAGCCGGCTCTCCACCGCGCACTCCGACGACAAGAGCAACATCATCAAATGGCAACATTTGTATGTGGCGGTTTGTGGTTTTCCAAGGCTTTTATAAAGATATTAAAAAGAAAATAATTTTTTACTGATTGTGAAATAGGGGCTAAAAAACACTAATGTTTTGAAAATGTATTCTGTTTCCTGATTGGTCGATTTTAATGTAGCGTATTCTGATTAGTTGATACCAAGTACAATTTTGTTTTTTAAAGAGTTAAATTAGTTAAACGCAGTGTATACGTACCAAAAAAGAACCCAACGTTCCATTCATATTTTCCCTAGGCACTAAATGTACTACTTTAGTTCCGCTTAATAAGCCTAATATGGACACTTTTTCAGCATGAGAAGTGAAAAATATTTTTAAGGTGCAGAAGTTCAGGCGTTGGATTTAGACAAATGACGCGCCAAAATGGCGCAGTGCCAACGCCTAAATTAATATGGGCCGTGTAAGCCATGCTTGACTTAAACTGAAAAATATATAATAGTGGCAATCAGGTGAAGTATAATTTATAAAACAGCGTGATGCTGTGCATGCATACCTACCTGTTATTACCCGTTAAAAGAAATGACCTTTAAGGTTAATTTTCCTTCAATATTCAAAGTTATTAGATTATTATTATTATTGTATTTTTATTCGTTATTATTGTATTGGACCATGCAAGAGGCAGATTTTGATGACGACGTTAAAAAAAATGAAAATATCGGGGGACAATCTATCACAATTCACATAGTCTCAAATTATGATTTTACCTGCTGATAGGAATGCTGGGAATTAGGCAATGGGAAACATAAAAATAAAAAAAATGTTGATCCAAGAGTCAGGCACAAATGCTGCTCATCATCACACAAGTATTTGCCCTAATCGGAAATCGAACCCGGAAGCTAACCACGTTGCCTAAAGCGATAATTATAATAATTTACATAATACCCAGTATATTATTTATTAGTAACCGTAATATTTATGCAACAATTCAATTCTATCACTTGGACACTTTAAACACTACTTTTTTTCATTAAACTGATTCTACTTGTGACCTTGATTATTCCACACTGAACAATTAACCATCATTCGCAATACCATTTAACCGTTATTCTCGAATCTTCGAGATTTTCCGGACCCTCGTTTAAAAACAGACGGCATTTGTTTGCAAATCAAAAGCCAATATCGGCCTCCGGTCGATACAAGCTCTGACATATTTGCATAATAGGATTTTGCCCGGCGAGCTACGAAAATGTTGATTAAGTTTTTTGGACTTTGAACTTTTTCTGTTTACTTGGGAATTGATTGGGGCTTAAATGGAAGACAAGATAGTAAACGAAGTTGCGTTGAAGAAGATTTTTTACGCGTTGATGTAAAAGTCACAATGCTAAAGAAAGTTGATGATGAAGAAGGAGGGGAACATGGTAATGTTAGAAACATTAATGTATCGAAGAAAATTTTGTTCGTCTAGTTGTTTAATATTGATGGATTGTCTTCGGTAGAATTATTATCACCACTGTATTAAAATAACAGACGCAAATTCTACCGAGGATTGTTTCCTTCAAAAATTGTCATATCTTAATGTTATTAGGTAGTACTTAACTGCGATTCTTAGAAGTAAAGTCTTTCAAGAAACATCAAGGTATCAATTTAAACTATTATATCCATTATAACTTTGCCTTCTCTTAAACAGGGATTCCCTAATAAAGCTGAAAGTAAACTCGAAACTACCGACGAGATACATTCTTTCTCCACGCTAAATTACCAATAAGTACTGTCAACATTGAGGGAGCTTACCCCAAATCTTAAGAGTAGATCCGTGTAACCAATTTTCTAATAATAGGAGCATTCCCGGCACGCTTCCCCGGCTACCTTCCACGTTTATTCCCTTGGTTTATTTAATAATCCACCATTTTCTTATGTTTTTCCTTGAAATCTGTTTAATAACTTCCTGTTTAATTTCAATTGGTTGTAAAGGGAAATGTAATCAAATTTTGAAGCGCAAATTTATTCTTCATTTATCGCTGAAATTTTATCATTCGTTTGCATACATAACAGATTTATTTTGCGATTGGTAAGCCTTCTATTTTCCATGCCTTGTTAGGTCAACTTTGATTCGATAAGCAAAAATGATTTTTTTTAATTTAATTTGATTAGTTTTTCTGAGTTCGTGTCAGCTCCAGCAGCTATGTTATTCTGTTAACGCATCGTCGTTCAGTTCTACTCAGTACTCTACGGTACGGTACTCTACGGACGACGTAAAAGTAAATTCGCCGGCTATTCATCGACTGAGTAGGACTGAACGACGATGTGTCAACAGAATAACATAGCTGTTATACTTTTGTTATTATTCTTGTAGCATTTTGGCTTGTCAGGGTTCTAATCTAAAGACGTGAAATAGTGTCATGCATGATATGAGTACATAAGTAATGCTAATGTTAGTAGAAACTAAAAGCGAATGATGATCGATTTCGTGCCTCTTAGTAGCGTACGTAATCTTTTACCTAGGTATACTTATATAAAAATGAATCCCTATTTCCCCTGGTCACGGCATCACGCGTGAACGGCTGGACCGATTTCGCTTATTATTTTTTTGTTGTGTTTGTTTATTAGGAGGAGGTTCTCATGAAGATAAAAATGGATATTTTAACTTTAAAGGGAAGAAATGGGAGGAAGAACTTTAACCGAAGCGAAGCAAGAGCGGCCCAAGTAGCACACAATCTGTATAAGAGCTTATACAGCCCTTAAAATGCTGAAACTCGAGTTATAATGGCTATATAAGCTATTATACAGCTTTTGTTCTACTTGGGGGGTCGCTAGAAGCTAATAATTCCGCATCGACCCGGAAAACCAAACCATTCAAACAACCCAAAATCTGGATGACCCATGTTGCCAATCTAATGTCATCGTTTGATAGTGACTACTTGTCGACAGACTTGTCGTTTGAAATCAACCAACGTCAGAAACTATGACCAATAGAGGCACTTCAGTCTTCTCTTACCCACAAAATGGTGCAAGTCATCAATCACATGTTCACCAAAACCATCAAAAGCAGCTACCACTAAACAGCTGTCTAAGATGATACATCAGTTTATTTATAAAATATTTTAGCAAGTCATCAATATTTAACGTCAGTCAACAATAAATCTGCCGCTTAGTCAAGAACGTAATCGTTCCTTAACAAGCTAGTAATAAATCATACTACGGTTTTGTACCTCGCTATAAATCAAGAAACCCGTCGACCCTCACAATACAGGAGTAAAAGTCGGGTGTTAGGTTGATATAATCTAGCGTGGTTAAATCATGTTTTATAGGGTGCTTCTAAAAGTGAAATAATTTTAATAAATAAACTCTTTACTTGTTCTAATGAACACTTGAGCTATTATTTAATGTTGATTGACAGTAATTGGTTTTGTTTGTTTCATATATTGTTGAGTCATCCTACTTTTGCTTTGTCAAAAAGGGTTGGGAAGAAAGAGACTTTTTGACAAAGCAATAAATGATTGGAGACCAAATTATTCAGGCAATATTTTCTTAATTAATTGCGGATCTCAATTAACATTTCACTTTAGGTACTCCAAATTAGCCATGGTTAATGCTATTATTAAAAGCCGTGGTAGCCTAATGGTTTGACCTGCCGACTCTCAAGCAGAGGGTCGTGGGTTCAAACCCGGGCTCGCACCTCAAGTTTTTCGGAATTTATGTGCGAAATATAATTTGTAATTTACCATGAGCTTTTCGGTGAAGGAAAACATCGTGAGGAAACCTGCACACAACCTGCAAAGCAATTTGACGGTGTGTGCGAAGTTCCCAATCCGCACTGGGCCCGCGTGGGAACTGTAGCCCAAACCCTCTCATTGTGAGTGAGGCTGGATTATTATTCTATATTATAATGCTATTAATAAACACAAACGGGCTTATCACGGTAAAGGATCATTTTGAGTAAAACTAGAGAATGAGTACTGTTACAAAACTTTTTAAAGTTTTAACTATAACAACTCAATAAGACAATAAAGATTTAGTAAATAAAAGATAAAGAAGGTTAATACAATTTTCATATTATTTTGTTCCTCATCGAGTCGCATCTTTTGTTCGAATAAAACTTTTCCCTTTTTGTTACAATCCTGAATTGTTGTCATACAGTCACATAAATTGTAATAAATGGTAACGAAACGTGCAAAGTTTGGAAAGCCAACAAACAGTCGGGCTAACTTTAAAAAATTACCATGTTTATTAGACGATATTTACTTTGTTCCAAACCCAGTCTCTTTGAACAAGATATTTATTTGTTGGAAATAAATTTAGCAAAAAATTTGTAATTTCCAATGTGTTTTTTTTTAAATATTTTAGGAAGTCATAGGTTCGGTGTTTTATTAGACAGAGGAACAAAAAGGGTGTCATTAAATTGCTTCCGAGTCCGGAACCGCATTAGTGACGCCTCTGGTGTTGCAATTGTCAATAGCCGGCGGTGACCACTTCCATCAGGTGGGCCGTCTGCCTGTTAGTCTGTCTAAGACAATAAAAAAAAACATACTAGTATTTTTTTGTCTTAATTACCTATAACTTTTGTACCTAAAAACTGTGACAGGTTTTAATAATTAACTACTCATACCATACCTAATTAATGTCAAGTTCAGTATAGTAATAATAGTCGCAATCAAATACATATAAACAAATAATCAGCTCAAAAATATTGACTCGGCTCTACTATTCAGATATTTTTGATAACTTATATGCTCTAATAAACTTGATGGCGATTGTACCTTATTACATCGCCCAAAACCATCAGGTTCACTTTGTATGGAACCTGGCGCCCTTTGACAGAAACTGGGCACTCAACGATTTAAATACCCTAGCCCAAGCATTTCCCTGAATCGTGTCATTTAGCGCGATCATTGCAGACTTTTTGCCCTGTCCGGTGAATGGACAATCATAATAATGATTCGTCATTTACGCGGACGGACTTCCGCTGAACGTCCCTAAAGTGACGTTGATGGGAGAATGGTATTATGTTACTTTGAGGAAATGCTATAGATAAGAGTATATCGCTGCTTAACAGAAAATAGTGTTGAACGGTAAACTCTATGTTGGTACTTACTTAAAGTAAAAGGAAAAAGAAATTTACCACACCTGTAATATATGCCTTTGTTCATTGCGAGTTTAATTATTTCATACTTCAAGGTGAAGCTTCAAAGGTCAAGGTGCAAAGGTCAAGGCTCAAATATCAAGTTTCAAGGGCATAAGGTAGTGAAGAGGAATGCGCTCGTAGTATTATTGGTAGATCAGACCGAAAAAGCTGAAGAACTGGGGCATGCATAATGCTAGAGAGATTGATAACGGATGGCTCGTGTAGCCGAAGAGTTTTGGTTCTGCGACCCAACGTTCTTACGTTGACACACCATCTTTTTATAACTTTCTTCATTGACGTTTCGCATAGCCGTGTATTTGTTTACTTACATACTTTTGTTTGCAAAGTAGTAATACTTTCTAAATATGTTACGTATTAGAAATAAAAAACCACAATTTGACGTGACCTTAACATTACCAGCAAAAAAACTAGAACGAGAGCACATCGTGGCCGTGACGTCTCTGAAACGTTTGCGCAGAAACTTCACCTCTCAGGAGAATTTAGACTTCACAGGAAAACGTGTAAAAAGCGTGCGAAGTCGAAATCAAATATTAAAGCTGCATGTATTATTCATAATCCCGTCACAGTTAGGGGTGAATATTTTATTTACACAAGATCTTTTTGGGGGTTATTTGGTTTGACAGCAAACAGGCCTTAAATATTTACACTCTGCGACACATCGCGGTGTGAAATTGTGAATAGGTGTTCGATGGCTTCTAAAAAGCTACAATACCAAATAATTGGTTATTTACTTTAAATGGATATGGTAGCTCACAGTAGACTCACAAAAGGCGTAACGTAATTTAGAACGAAATAGATCATTTTACTAACAATACATAGAAAGAAAGAAGGCATTTATTCACTTCCCTAAACAGTAACATCATAATCGTAAAAACATAAAAAAAACATACAGTCGAATTGATAACCTCCTCCTTTTTTGAAGTCGGTTAAAAAGACGTCGTGATTCATGGCGGCAGGCAGTGTTAACTATTTTTCATTACGAGTAAAATAATATGTGTCGTTTGCAAGCAAAAGGTACCATTTTGTCGGTTGCCAATAAGAGCCCGATACCTGGCTAATGGTATAGAGATACAAATAAAAATGAACTTTATTGACAATCGACCAACTTTTTACTTGAAAAAGACATCTATTTCGTTGGGTGATAGTTCTATACCGCGTAACTAACAAATTCAATAAGGTGCAAAATTAAGAACTTTTCAAAGTAAAGCCGCACGGTATTGCACCTAATTTGCTTTGGTATTACGCGGTATTGAACTATCACCTCACCGACTATTTGTCTTGGAAAAATGTGTGTCAAAACAAGGCACAAGTGCAAAATTAAGTTTAAAGCAACACAAAAATAAGTCCTAAGTATCCTAAGTTTATGTACGTACATATTTGTTAATTGTTTTGTGCAATAAAGAGTTTACATACATACATACAAAACTTAATTTGTGAGAATAAATTTAGCTTTTCACGCCAAGAAGTCAAATGTACCACATTAACATAAAGCGTCCAAATGAATCTAAGTAATTAGAGAAGGTATTAAAGGTAGAAATTACTTTGTTTTATGATCTCTCTGGCCTTCATAAATGCAACTCGGTCCATTTCGTGTAAGGGCACATAGGATGTTAAAAATTTTACTACTTTTCACATAAAATTCACTTTTTAATTCAATGAGTTACTAACCAGCCAGCTTAAGTTATCCCGTCAGAACATTATGAATTAATATTTTAGTGTGTAAGTATTTGAATTTGGTAGCCGGTTTTGGCAGCTCGGCCATAGTGTTTTCTTGTTTTTTTTTCTATAAGTAGTAAAAAAGGCAATATTTACTAGTGTTGGTGTGATTACAGTGCAAACCCTAAAGAAGAACCATAAGTAATAAAAACTGGTCAAGTGTGAGCCGGGCTTGCGCTAGGTGCTAGGTTATTATAAATTATTTAATTTGGTAAATACACAACATACAAATTGAAATATAATAATATTATGTAGCGTAGCAGTACAAAACATTTTTGGTGGTTCACCAATGTTTTACCAAAAAACGTAGGGTTCTACACAATGGTTGTGAAATAAATCCTAAAATTTACAGTTTCGGAAGAAAAGCGGTTTGCCAAATGATTTGTTTGTTTAATGAATCAGTTTGTGAAACGTCGTTTGGTAAAATGACAGGATATCCCTTCTGGTGCTTAAGTCTGACTCGCACCTAACCGGTTTTTTTCTATAGGGGTGGCAGTTTCCAAAAATTTAATTCAGTGTTGGGTCCACAGCCACCCCAGCCGTAAACCCGATGCGCTTTCACTCTCATGCTATAAAAAAAGAATAAATCCGGAATTCTTGCAACGCGTCGCTATTATGGGTTCTTGCTTTAATCAACAGTTTAGTCAGATTTTAAAAAATGTGCACGCGCATAACATAGAGGTTCGTTTTCTCAACATTATCTCGTTGAAAAAAATAATGGTTGAAAATAATAGCCACCTGATGCAAAAATAACGAAAAACATTACTTAACGAGCAGGACGGCTAGCTCAACTTGTGCGCGACTTGTTCGTCGCTCTGATCTCTCTTTCAAACTAGTCTGTGACGACAGAGACGCACTGAGCGACAAGCGAGAAAATATAAGATGTGCTACTTACTCGTGGGTTATTTGTACCTAATAAAACTAAACTAACCTTAGCTTTTTGACTCTCAGAGACTTTTTTTTATTTGGAGATCGGGGACAAAGCCTCAGAGCAAGATGTTTCAATTTCATTTATGTATACTGACGTGTTTCTTGATTATTACTTCAAGCTTTTTTTTTAATAAGCAGGCCCTTTTAATTACCAATCAACAATCGATTAAACCATCTTTAATTTCAATAACTTGATTTTTTTTTCCTTTTTATTTTGCAAATTTCTACGAAATCTCCAATCCTCAAAAACATTAAAAGGACAAACATGAATTAACTACGTTAAGAATAATTGTAAAGATATCTGAAATAATTAAATGTTAATATTATTGTTTGCTAACGATATCTTTTAAGAAACAAAGCTACTCTCTACATCATAAAGTTCAAGATACAAAACTCCAAAGGCCCAATAAAACATATCGAATAACAAAACCAAACACTAAACCGGATCTTTCCTACTTTTTTATTCAATACCCTAGGAGCACCACTAAATTCGATATAAGGTTATTCCATTATTCATTTCATTATACCTGCAGCTTTCCTTATGTGGTTCAGATAACGCCGCGGTTGGGGAAAATAAATTGTTTTCTTTATACACCGAAAAGGTATTTTTATTAATATTTTTTAAATGAAGTAATATTAGGAGATAATCAAACATATTATAGTTATTACATACAATCAGATAGACCTGATGATAAGCGGTTACCGTCACCCATAGACGTCAGCAAAAAAAAAAACAAATATCAAAATATTAATGCTCCCTCTGATCACAAAAATATATGCCCTTACCCTCGTTACTACGTCATCAAAATCTAAAAGTCTCTAAAATTTTAGGTTAGAGATTTGCTTGCATTAAAAAAACATGAACATGACATTACACAGGCAAAGTGCAAGTTATCCCAAAAACTCCTCAGTCAACGTCAACAAGGCGAACAGCAGGTAACCTGAAAAGTTTTCACTTCCTGCTGGGAACATTATAAATGGTGTCCCGAATGCTCCTAGTAATATAATATTATAGGTTGCTCACTCTACATGAAAAATTCACAGATATCTACTATTTCCATGAAGCTAGAACACCCTCACGCTTTTGCATCGATTTTTTTAAAACGATTGTAGTATTTTTTACCCGACCACCCAAAAAGGAAGGTAATGTGTTTCGGCTGTAGGTATGTATCCACGTTTCTTTGTGACCTCCTGTTAGGCTAAAACGCCTTAACGGATTTTAGAGTGCAGGGAGTGTCATAGGCTATATTAGGACCTCCTCAGTCCTGATGCCGCAGGGCTAGTCGGTTTTTAAAAGCTTGCTTTTTGTTATTTACAACTACACTCAAAAACACCTAAAATTATTTAAACTAAAATTAAGTGATAAAAATGAAACTTACATTAAAAATCTGGAGAAAATATACATTCAACTCGTCCACTATAATGTTTATCTGAAACCAAACAGAACATCGTTAATCCTTGAAATGCAGAAATTTATACTCTAAAAACAAAATAATTCAACAAAAATATGATCAGCATTTATACCTCATCAAATAAAACCACGCAGAGTTAAAAAAAATTCACAAGGCCGAAGAAAATAAGGTTTCGGTTTATGATGCCATTTTGACTCAGCACGTTCGTCTAAAGGCGCGGTTACACTGAATAAGTTTGAATATAATATGCTGGAAAAAATAATTGTATTACCACCGACTCAGTGTCTTGCTACTAGTCTAATTGATTACTAAATGTTCTCTGTAGTTTTTTTTAAATAAATTATTTACAAAGATATTATTTAAATTCGCGCAGTCAACAATTTAAGATTGTAGTGAAAATTCATTTTATATTTGTTGATAAGTTTTTAATTTTTGTGGATTGAATAAATACACTTTTGTATGGAATAAATACACTTTTGTGAACTGCTTGCAGTATTTAAAACTTTTTTCTTTTTCCTCTTCCTCTGCCATATTTAAGTTTTAACTAGGTATGCCATTGAGCACTATGCTCTAGAAATGCGGCATAATACAAATACAATACAACGTGTTGCAGCACCCCGTATAGCAGCGGATTAAGCCGGTGTCACAAGACCGCGTTAGGATCATAATTTTGTCGACTCCAGCGCAGACTCTTAAGGATTACGGGCGGAATGCGGAATATTTTGTTTTACGACAATACAAGTTCGTGAGGAGTTGTGTTTCGGGTTTTATTTCATAAACTTATGCTTTAAGAATTATTATCTGGATCGGTCTTCTTTTTTACCAACAATTACGATATTTTTTTTATATTTTATTTTATTATAGACTTCTGTAACTTATGTCTATGTAATCTTGTAACTTTATTTATATTTTTAACATAATATATTGATATAAGCGAAATCATTGTGCGAGTTCGTGGTCAGTGTGACAGAGTTGTATAACTTAAAGCATTGTGTATGTACATATATTTCTAGCAATAACAACGCAACTTCATGGTAACTTGATAACAGTATAGTTATCTTTTATCAAAACAACAATTACTTAACGATTTTCTTTCGCGGGTCTTAATACATAATATGTATTAAGACCCGCGAAAGAAAATCGTTAAGTTATATTCCATATTCTAACGTAAGAGTTAACGCTTAAGGTTTAAAATAAAAGTGTCTCGTCCTGACTTTTATTAACTTTGATTACTAAGCGACGATTGCGATTTTCACATTTTTATAGCGATTTTATCAAGCGTCAAGTCTTACGTTAGAATATGGAATAGATGTATTCATTTCCCTAACAACTGTCAAATTCTATCACGTGCAAGCATGCTAGGGGGCCTGCATTTTACTATTCTATTACACACAGAAACTTCCTTTCACGTATTATGTGTTGCTAAGCAAAATGTAGTGTAAGACAGAACTACATACTCTCGAGTTTCAAATATCAATAAGCAGCAGTTTTTGGACAAAAATTGGATCATATTTCCAATTTCGCTCAAACGGCACCCTCATTTTTCGAGAATAAGGACAAAACAAGGGAAAAATAATAAAGACCGAGAATTTCGTATGGCGATGACATTCGTATCCGAATTCAAACAAAGACATTTGTATAAGATTTATGGATTGTGTATAAATGGTAACCAAACATTTTTTTTGCACAATAATAATAACACAATTCCATTAAATTAATGTATAAATGCGAACTTAGGTAAGTACCTATAATAATCTCGTCTAGGTAATGGTCAGTCAGGTCAGTCACAAACTCTACGACTTAGATAGATAGATAGATAGATAGATAGATAGATAGATAGATAGATAGATAGATAGATAGATAGATAGATAGATAGAACTCTAGAACTTTTACATTTAAGAGCATTAAAATGCCCTCTTTCCATAGAAAAATTAAAATTATTCATGGAAATTACTGAGAATTTTTCTTAAGAAACTTTTACAATTTGAGAAGTTTCCCGCCGGTACAATGTCCGCGAAGCCGAATCAGACGCGCTGTAAACGCGCTTAAATCGTTAGCGAAGTATAATATTAGGAAATATTCTGTATGAGCTATTATTATCTAACTAAATAAATCATAAACGATAATTTATTAAAATAAATCTTCCTGAAGAACATAAACTCCAAGATATTTTAATTTTGTGTTACTACTACATATGTTCTATTATTTGTATTTATTTTTTTAACAAAATTTGTGGAGTTTTTCTAAATTATATTTTATTTTATCTATAAGGTTGCCTGAGGGTTGAGTAACAATCTTTGTACCTATTGTATTTCTACTGTAAGCTATTGCATGTAACCCTTCAAATACCCGCATAAATTCACAAGCATTCAAAACGAAATCTTCGAGTTCAAATATTTGATAAGGAATTCCTGAAGCGATGTTGAGGGTGAACAGGAATGGCCAAGTTTGGTCACGTACGGCGAATCAGCGAAAGAGCTATTTATAGAAAAATGTGGGTAGTTTCAGTAATATCACTTACGTAGTTGCGTAAGTACGCTTTCGTGTTGAAGTATGAATTCACTTACCTAATAGTGACGGCTTTCAAAGACATGACTTTTTATCCCTAGACGCAAAAAAGGCGTGTTATATGTGAGAAGCCCAGGCTTTGTCTTCGTGTGAATCATTTTCATCATTCAGGGTCTAAACGTGTCAACCAAATTCGATGTTATTTATAAAAATTAGCATGATATTTTTTTTAACAAAGTTTTTTTTAAGCTTTAAACTTTTATTAGACAAAAAACATCAACGCACCGAAACTTAGCAATAATGATTATAATGATTATAATGATTATAATGATTTTATTTCCATAAAGTTTCAATAAAAATAGATACATCAAGTAAATACCTTGCTATAGATGCAAGTTAATAAAACAATATTATTTAACGAAAGATAAACGATGAAGTTTTAATTAAATTTAAGTTCGAGTTGGCAGATAATAATAGGACTTCATAAAAATAATTTTATTCTGCTGAAGACGAGCCTCGAGCCAGCCAAGTCAGGTCCATAATGTGCATTAGGTACAGAGCACACTGGGGACACCTTCAAGAGAGCTTGAATTACTCTTTTGTTCAAAAATAATGATAATTATTAACATTACCTTTAAGTATCGCATGGTAATAGCTTCACTTTAAAATTTTGCGGCTTTTAAAATGTTCGCTCGAAAATTTTATACAGGTGTTTTTAATAGTAAAAGTACTTACTTTTAGCTCAAGAGTACTCCAATGGAATAATAAAATGCAATGAAATAATAAAGGCTTCTCTGTTATTTGCGCTTGAACCTTACTACAAAATGATCTTTAATTTATTTTAAAACAAACACCCTTTAAATAAAAACAAAAACAGATCCGATTATAATTTTTATATTTTTATTAATAATATAATAATAATAATATTAATATGTTTTACTAATAACTCAACAATTACTCTAAAATCTTTTTTTACATAGCTATAAGCACTAGCTTTTGCCCGCGACTCAATCTGCACCAATATTTATTGCTATTCCTTCAAAAACTGTTCGATTTTCCAGTATACCTTTTCAAATTCTACATCGATTGGTGTAAACTTTGAACCGTGAACACGAATCAAACACGCTATCGCATTTATAAATATTAGTAACGATTGAGCAAAAGATTTGCTCCTCTTGCAGCCCTCGCTCCGCTCCGTGTCGGCCTGCGGACTGCCATTAAACACGTAAATGCATAAAGCTGAAAGTTGGACAATTAAATTCTCAGCCGCGCGCGTTAGTAATAAGACGCGGAAGTTATGAACTAGTTTGATTTACTGGACGTACTCGTATGTGGAACGTTACAGGATTAAACAGTTTTAATTTAATAATAGTATTGGCAAGACCGTGTTGGCCTAGTGGCCAGCGGTGTCGATTCGTGTTTGTGAGGTACCGAGTTCGAACCCCCAAACGGTCACCGTGTACCAATGAGTTTTTCTAACTTATGTACATTACCTGCACGGTAAGCGATGCTCTTACGGTGAGGGAAAACCTCCTGCGGAAACCTGCACATTTAGGTAGCAAAAAATGACCATGATTCAATTGGTTTGGTTTCCATGTCACAGGGTTACGGAGGTCAGATGGCAGTCGCTCCACTGTAATAACCAGACTGGCCGAATCTGGATCATGGAAGCATACCCCGACGAAGAACGGGAAAAAACGCTAGGAGGATGATGAATATAGTATTGGCAAGACGGAGGCTGTTGCCCAGCAGTGGGATAGAAGCATAACTAGATAAGGTAAGGTAGATTGGCATATGAAGTGGCTGAAACTGACCTTGCTGAGAACTTTAAAAACTAACTTACTTACCTAGACTTACCTCCTAACTTGGAATTTATAGTCTGCCCCCGTATTATACTTGCCTGTACCGCAGTGGATAAGTGTAGATAAACCATCCGTCACTCTCGCTCGCACATACATACTGATCAGAGAGTGACAGATGTTTCAAATGATAAACACGACCATAATAGGGCCCCTTGGTGTGCCTTAAGGCGCATGTTTACTTCAAAAAGTACTCAAAACTGCAATTAAAACCTTTCTTTGAAAGCCTTAGTTCTAAGCGGATTGTCAAAATACTTCAAAATATATATTCGCTGCTTTAAAACTCATAAATATTTTTTTCGTATTTTTTTTTTATACGGTATAACACGAACTTGCGCCCTTAACTCGACTTAACTCGTCCCCTTGTTTTGCAGACACTCATTTCATCGAATGTGTCGTTTCACCGAATTTTATTTTATCGAAAGCTAATTTCTGCTGAAATCTTATTATTATTAGGTTATGTTGAGCCACAGACCAAGGAAATACTATAGACCCGGTAAGGGGCGTGGCGCGTGTTACCGCGCTTATGATCAGACGCTCATGTTATTGTCAAACGCAGCTTAGTTGTAGTACAGACGTGGTCGACGAATTAAGTGAGTTTAAAAACAGTAAAATGCCGTGTTGTGCTGATTTACCGTGTCAAATAAGGGGCTAAGATCTTAAAGGTACCCCAGGAGAGATTTCATTTTACCTGTAAGCACTAATTTACTATATTTATTAATATTTCGAGAAAATCCAGTAATCTATTATGGTATTTACTTATAATGCGTTAGTACGACAGTAACTGCTTACATTGCTAGCTAACCATTGCTGACGTTCTTGGAACAACGCGCGTATTGCGCAAGGTATTGCGCGTCCATAGTTACGCTCGTTACGCGCTAAGTCTTTATTGCCCGGGTGACACTTCACCGGTTCGCTATTATTTCGTAGTCCTTAAAGCGCTATACATAAGAACTACTATCTTAGCGCCATCTAGCGTTGAATAGCACGGCTATTACTCGTCGCTAGATGGCAGCTGCGAACTGGTAAACGCTATCTAACGTCGAGTAACTAAACTGCGATGGAAAAAAAACGACCTTTCAGCATTTTTCGACCTTGTTAAATGAACATAAAGCTTAATTTTGTGTTACTAACAAAATTATGTTATGGCGTTTTTAGTTCGTAAGCTGTAACCAATTATGAGAAAGTTGTTCTTGTAGTAGTTCATAGAGCGTAAGCGTAAAGACGCACAAATTTTTAAAAGTGGCGACACCGGTTCTCGATTGAATTTGCGCTCGTGGCGTATCTCCTTCTTTCTATGATCTGTGTGTTAAGCTTAGAAGATTAGGTTAATTTGGCCTGTGACCACAAAAAAATATAGCTCGTGCACGTTGAAATCCCTGTCGATGAAATGAAAATTCGGCGAAATATAACATTCTTTGAAATGAGTGTCGGCGATTCAAGGGTAAACCCAAAACCTTACTTCTTTCCAATACATCTCTACTCTGCATAAAAACATCTTTGAAACCATAATTACGTATGAAACCGATCAATTTAGCTTTTTATTAAAAAAACTCTTTCATTCCTAACAACCTCGACAAAACTATAATAAGAACATTTTTAAATCCACTTTAAGAGACCATAAACACGCAAAAATAAAATTAAATGTAGTTAATTTAACAGCCATTTTATTTGAACAAGTAAACTGGTGGCTGTGTCCAATTTATGTTCTCTATCAAATGGCCTTTATAAGCCGCGATCGGTTTTGCTTTAGACTCCTTATAAACATTAATGGAAACTGCGTTTTAGTGGGTTTATATCGAATCTATTACGTTGACATAAATTCAATTGCATCGCGGGCTGCTTTGCAGAGTGGCAGCAAAGTGGACGCAGCGTTGAATATATTTTAAAGTAAATGCGGGTGGGTCAGAGGTCCGCCAAAGCCAATGTTTTCTTCCTGGATTTAATTAGAGCAGTTATTTTAACACATACTGTATAAACCCCTTTGGATGGTGTCATATTTTTGTTTAAAATTATTTATTTTTTCATAAAAAAAGGGTACACAGTTGAAGACAAAAATTAAAAAACGGTAACTTTGCCGTTGCGTCACGAAAATTAACGATAAGTACTAAATGTATCACTGAATCTCGTGACGCACTAGAAAAGTTAAAATTTCTTAATTTTTGTCCTTATCGATGTACACTTATCTGTGTTCCACTGTTCCAACAATCCTCGTCGTCATTTCGTCAATTCAATATATTTTTATTTTTGTTTAACAGTGACTCGTTCGAGTTGCGAAATACCATTTTTCTTGAAACACAGAAACACTTCGACATTATGAAATCGTTACGAATTCAAACATTTCCAAATTCACCATTTTGAGAACTATTATTGCAGTTTTTTTTGCTGAAGGCTTTAGTGAAAGGGACAGCGCTATAGCAGTAAAATATTTCCGTCCCGTAAACGGCCCGGAATTATGGTATTTTCATATTTTGTTAAGAAATGCGATAAAAATGTCATGCATATTCCCTTTTACAAAAACCTAAACAAGAAACCTACTTACAGCCAGCATAGCTTGGATACATTCATACTTTATTAGCCGAATGAAATATTATTTCTCAGTAGAAATTCGAAACGTGGCATAGCTGTTGTTTCCCGCATTATGCGAGAAAACACTTTTAGCATAATTAGCTTTTTTCGCGTCAATTGCTTCGGTTTTGTTTCTTCGACAACAAACAGGTTTCTTTTTACGTAAACTTTTCCTGTCTAACCTTACAGATGTTATTCATGAACGTAGCTATAACTCATCATTAGAGATCAGATATTCTGGCGCTTAACCTAAAGGTCGCGAAGTCTTAAAACTATATATTTTCATATGGATAATATTGGCCGACTGACCCATTATCATTTTTAACATGGTTTTTCCGATCCGTACCTACGTACACTAGTAATTGTGGAAGTAAATGCGAAATCTCATACACATTTTATACCAATCATGTTATTATAATAATAAAAACTTTCTGCGAAGAAATATGTATTTAATACAAATAATTCGACGAACGAGTTAGTAAATTAAAAATTAAAAGTCCTCTTCCATAACCTGCAACAGCAGCTGCAACACGGAACTTTAGGTATTTAAATAAGCGCCCCAATATCCTATCTCTATTCACCATTCAGTTAGTTACGTATTTGGTTCACATAAGAATTATTAATTAAATTGTGATGGAAAACACTGCTTTATTTTAATGTCACAAAAAATATCTGATAGTCGATTAATATATTTCACTGATCTTTTTATGAAATGTAGGTACATACGGGTGTTTGATTACGGAGACAGATATTGTGGATTAAATGTTCGCCAGTTGTAAATTACTTTAACATAGGTCGGCTTCTCTTTTTGCTTTAACTTTTTTGGCGTACCGTTTCATACATCACACTTTACTCCCCCGAAAAGAAAAGTAAATAAATAAATAAATGAATTGCATACGATTAAAGTGTGCACGACAGTGCGCCCCGCTTATCAAAATGACGTTGCATGGTTGTTTCAATGTACGTAAAATTAAGTGAGTAATCGTAAATCTGACTGGTAAATAACTATTTAATAGAGCTCATAGCTCTTAAATTTACCAAGTTATTTTTACCAAACTTACCTAAAGATACTCTCGATCTAATCACCTTTCATGCAAAAAAAAAACAATCAAAATTAGCTAATCCGTTCGGGAGCTACGACGCCACAGACAGATACACACGTTACACTTATAATACCTACACACAGTATTTCTCATATTTTGCGCACATCGATCTGTGAAAATTTAATTTTAAAATTTTCACCGAAAACTGTTCAACATTTTTTACCCAAATTAATAATTAAACATCATATTCACTTAACAAATTTAATTGAAAGGCAACATGATCCCTGGTATGAACTTGTCCGAAAACGCAGCACATTTGCATCATACTGAAAATACTGTTATTGGACGTGTTAAATCCTTAATTGATTCTCCATTAATTGGAAAAAGCGACGATTGGGAATTCTCATTAAGTTTAGTAATATAAAATTATCGAACTAGAGCTATGGCAAATTGAGACAAAATAATCCGATACTGGAAACAATTATTCGTAGGGTTTGGGAACACTGAACGTCCGCATTATACGAAATTAAGTTTCGGTCAAATACTTGATTTTTGGGACAAGCTTTTCTTGCTGACTACTTTTTTTGCAGTCATCATCTGCTTATCAAGATAAAACGAAGGAGCCCAAACACGGTGGGGCTGTCTTGTTACACGGGCTATCTCAGACCAGCTCTATGGTACCATATTATTTTGTCACTGAAGCTAAGTAGGTATGCCAAATTTCAGCTTAAACGAACACCGGGAAGTGGTTCCAATTCAGCTTACAAGATTAGACCTAAACAACCTCACAACTCACAAGCATTGCAATTGCCTGTATAGTCAATATTTGCCTTAGATTTCTGAAAAATTACGTGTTAAAAAGGTCAAATTACTTTCGTATCTTGATACGACCACGACGGCAGCTGTAGCGACGAGCGGTGAGCGGCCAGAAACAAATGAATACAGTTGTATGAAGCATGTCAAAGCCTTACGAAAGGAGTTAATTTAACTAGGTATCATCAACGTATCACGACTAATGCAAAAGAACCTAAAGACACAAAGAAGACTTCTTAAAACAAAGAAGACTTCTTAAAACTATAATATTATGTTATTGCAAAAAATCTTTTCCCGAACATTTACCTAAACGGAGCGAAAAAGTAAAACTCATTCGTTTAAACATTGACGCAGTGGAAACGGCTTTATCCGGTGAAAACGTTCGTTTGGCGAACACAAGAATCGAGAAAAAAGCGTACCTAACAATAATGGCGCCAATACAATAGGCTAGTGGCGAAAAATTATATTTAGTCCGTCATTTACATTATTAAAAAATACTGAACACGTATTTTTTTCTTTTTTCAATTAAAAAAACATTACGAAGATATAGTGCGTTGAAGTTCCGCGTGACGTCAAGCCGTGGCACACTTTTTATTATCGCGTTGTGACGTCACGAGCCCCCACTCCCGAACTTTGATGCGCGTTATCTTTGTCAATTTTTATTGATTTGATTGAAAAAACAAAGGAGGTTCTCAGTTTGACCCGTACGTTTGTATGTATATATGTATGTATGTTTGTCCACGATGATCTCGAATTTGGCTGAACCGATTTTGATACGGTTTTTAGAAAAGTATTTGTTACATTCTGGAAAAGATTTTGGTATACAACAAATGGATACCCCGTGACGTCGTCCACATATATTAGGCTATAATTATGTTAGTTCAAATCGACCGATTTTGTGTTGCTGCGGTTATTTTTTTATAGTGATATAGGTAGTAGGTATCACTAAGCGAAAAAAAAAATTAACAAATAATAAAACCGTCTTCAAAAACCCACTAAACAAGACTAAAATAATGAGTAATATACCGAATAATAACCGGTTTCCTAGGAATTGCCTATTTATTTGGTGGGGGCCTAATAGGTACATGGAATATATCGAAGTCGGTGGCAAGAATCATATGACTTTGCTATTGTGTAGATATACCTACTTGACACCTGCTTGGTTATATTCCATGTACCTATTAGGCACCTACCAAATAGGCAATTCCTAGGAAACCGGTCATTATTTAGTCTTGTTTAGTGGGTTTTTGAAAACGGTTTTAATATTTGTAATTTTTACCGAGGACGCATCCCTATTAACAGACCTATTAATTTTATCAAGTTTCGAAGAAAGTAAGATATAACTATACAATTTTAATGAATACTTGCCTTACCACGAAATAATGTTCATAGGATGAAACATCCCCCGAACTTTAGACGAGATCGTTTGCTTCGAGGTATCGAATAACGCGTTTACAAAGTAAATAGAATATCGTGGAGTTCCTTGATCAGTGATTAATATATAAATTCTAACTAGAGTTGTTTTTGTAACTTCTAAACATTTCCAATTTCGGCATCACAGGAGATTGTACCAATGGTATCGTTGCATCTTGGCTTTGTGTACGTGTGGTTATTTTCTTTAATAACATGTTATTTTTGTCAAATAACTTATGAAAACGAAAAAAAGCGAACATTTCTGCTGATATTTGAACGGCAGGAGCAGTCTTGTTAGGAGATATTGGAAATAACGAACGTTCTAATTCGTATAACTATCTGCGCAATCTAGCGAGCTATCCGAACGTGATCTCGCACTTAAGAGCATCAGGACACGTGTGTTATCTCCGGAACTAAGTTGAAATAACTTTAATAGGGGAATCTTTAAGAAAAAATAGTATATACAGTGTGTAAATGGAATACGAGCAAATATTTTAACGACAGTTATTACGCATCTTCATCACCAAATTATTATAAATTAAAGTCCCCAAGTGTTTGTCCGAGCTAATCTCAATAAGTAAAGATAAACATAAAGATAAAGAAAGTTTATTGATAGACCAAGCACAAGAATACATACAGAAAATGTCCCTTGGACTCCAAACTAGGCGGCACCTGTATCTTGGAGCCCTAAGTACTGTACGGATTTTCATACGGTTTTCATCAATAGAAAGAAGGACTATTAGGCTAAAATTTTATGAACATTTATCCTTGCAAAGCCCGGCCGGGCGCTAGTAATTAACATCAAATCTTGTGTATGGTTAACATGGTTAACAGTTGTTTTTTTTTTTTCATCAACTTATATTTGGCACACAATATATCACAAATAGCACAATTAACTTAGACTTACCCCCTTATTCATAAACGCACAACAAACTTATTTTAGTAAAAGTATGCTTTGTCACTTTCTGTTAGATTCAAATGTCACAATTAAAGATAAGGACAAACCATACTTCAAGCATACTTTAGTTATTGTGCGATTACGAATAAGAGGGCTAATCTTCATTTCAAAAACCCTCGGGTTCGGGAAAAATCGGTCAAACTCGTAGAACGACTCGAGGCATTTTACGGAACATCGTATGTTTAGAATTAGAAGCAATGAAAAGTTCAATTTGAATCACAGACACTCATTTCATAGAATGTTTTACTTCGCCGAATTGTCATTTCATCGACAAGCATTTCCACCTGCAGGAGTTATAATTTTTTGGTAGTCACAGGTCTAACTTAACCTAATCTACCATGCTTAAAATAACCTAAAAACAATAAGGTTTCAGCAGAAATTAGCTTTCGAAGAAATGAAATTCGGTGAAACGAAACATTCGACGAAATGAATGGCTGCAATACCAGGGGACCCCATAAACTTCATTTGTTTATTGAAAAAAATAACACATACGCTAGCTGAGCATTTTCATTCAACTTTTATTCCAGCAGTAACGCTGTCAACGGCTACATATAAACTATGTATATAGCTAGTTAGGTATTCTCTAAGATCCTGAGGTGATCTTGACCGTCTTTGATCCATAATTCATGAACATTAGTCCGCGATGAGGTAAAATAAGTCTCTGATGAATAACGCTCAGTGTTACCAGGTTTCAGTGAACGGACAAAGGCAAGAGTTTATTAATTTTAATAGTTTCGCTATTTATATATTTTATTACGAATTATGACATGAATAAGGGACGATTTCCACCGACCGGACGGCACGGCAACGGATTTTACAATCTTTAAACGAAATTAAACTGTCGACACAGTAATTAAAGTCTAAATAAATGAGTTTTCCTTCTACAAACCATAAAAGTTATTCTTACCAGCTAGAACCTGACATAAGCGTGCCGTATGCATTATAACTTGTACATCTGTGCTATTTAAACTTCAACACTAAAACTTAAACCTGATGATGCTATAAAAGAAAGCTAGACGGCTATAAAACAAACACGCTTTATCTTAAATATAAACCGATACGTGTATAAAACTAAGATGGCCGCCGACAGAACCGCAAGTAATACGATTACTCCAACCTTGTATCACGTTATTGAAATTGACATTGAAGTGCCACTAGCTTTGCTTCCGATCTTAACAACCTTCAGTCAGAGAGAGTTATATATTTTGATATTAATCCTTTTATATTATAGTATATTTTGTTATCAATAATGCCTAATGACCTATTTAAGAAGTATGTTATATTTATTTATTTTATTTTTAGTCAAGTAATAACTATGCATCTAAAAACAAATTAAATAATGATATAAGATCTCATTTAAAAATATGATAATTATATCGACGTTTACGTCATAAGATTCATAAGTTATCGACATGTTACCACCCCTACGGTAACTGACTTTTATTGCCCTGAATCGCCCCTTAGTTTTGCGGATACTATAGTCGAGTCGATGCTTCTGCGCCGCTTGCGTGTGTGTGCGTAGGTAGGTACCTAAATCAATATCTTAAAGGGCCAGAGTTTAATTACTTGTCTGCATACCTTTACTTTTGTAGGGATATGAATTTCATAAAAAAAATTGTAAAAAAAAAAGGATGAGCGTATGCAGATAATTTTTACTCCATGATAGTAAACAAAAAATGTACATGCGAGTTAAGGGCTACTCTAGCTTGGTATTTTATTTTACCACCGAAATGCATTTGAAAAGGTTTGGGTGTACGCGTATTTCACTAATTAGTTGAAAAGGTCTTGGAATGACGTAATGAGCTCTTAATTTTTTTAGTTCTTTCGGGCTTGGAAAGTAGCTGGATATTCCATGCTTCGCTATTTGCTTTAAGACTTTAGGTATAAGAATATTTTGAGTTGTAAATACAGCCACATGAGGCAATTTTTAATTTCCACACCTTTAACTTACATTCATCTCTTTAGTGCCAAAAACCTTAAAGACATAAACATGAATTAAAACAGCTGAATGTGGATGGGCCTGTTCCTCAAATGGGTTAAGTATTTAATTCAAAGCTATAAAAAATTGATTGTGAAAATAATAAAGTATCCTAATTGTATTTTACTAAATTTAGACCACAATTTTCAAAGTGTAGAATCATTTATTTTCATATCTTACCTTATAAGTATTTATTTTATTAATTTAGACACAAAACACAAACAATCCACGGACGCAAAAATGTATAACGGCTTAAAATACTTTATTACTTTCTAAAAGAGTACCTACGTGCTAAACAGATACCCACCGAATCGAAGTATTTAAGGAAAAATATTTTCGACAAAAAAAACTTTGAATGTGAAAACTTTGTAATGATAAGAAAAGGTCCAAAGTAATTAGCAACAAGAAAGACCGGCCCGTTAGAACTTCGGGGCTTTTGACTGGATACATTTTAAGGGTCAATAAACAAAGGGGCCTATAAGGGGCGATTTTTGGTAAGTACTTTTGAGTCTATGAAGTCATGGGTGTTTAGTAAAGGTATTCCGTAATTCACAAGAACAAAAAGAAACCCTTATGCCCATCGACTGTCAGTCTGTTAAGATTCATTTTTTTTTCAAATACTAATAATATGTACTGTCTTTTCATTTTTACACAATGAAGAGATATGTAGCCTAATGGTTTGACAGAACTGCTATGGTAGCCTAATGGTTTGACCTGCCGACTCTTAAGCAGAGGGTCGTGGGTTCTAACGCGGGCTCGGACCTCTAAGTTTTTCGGAATTTATTTGTGTGAAAAACTCAAACTCCTAAGTAAACGCAATCAAAAGATACGGCTGTTTATGCCGCATATTCAAGGGAATCTTAAGGGACGCGTTCCTGAGAAAAAGACAGACAGACGGACGGACGGATGGACAGTGCTTCGTCATACATGTGTCAATTTTTATTACATATGTAAATAAAATTATTTTTTAGTAAATTTTGTATGGCATCCGTTTTTAAAAGGATCACTTATTTGACGTGACAAGCAGACTACCTGTATACCAAAGCATTGTCAAAACGATAAAGAACTACTTAACACTCCAATGTCCACTTTAACCCCGTCACTACCCATAATTAACAAGGCACTTTGTCCCGTAAACAAAAACTTTCGGGGCCTCAGCAATCAATCACCCGACCCAGGAATCCGGAGCTCACCCTTAACACTTTCACTGCCCACCGCCTGATACCGAGCCCGATATGTAACCGAAAACGAAAACTGGGCATTAGATTTACCACTCTAATAAAAAAGACGCTTGTGCGCTCTAATACTTTGCAAATTCTACCTTCTAAGCTTATAAATAGTTTCTAAAATACAATAATATTAATTAACAGTTGTGCTCTAAGTAGAATATTAAAATATGTGGAAAACAACTTAGAAGGTAGGTAACTTTAATCTGTATGAGGGTTTTTTCAAATAGTTTCGTAACGGGAATCGCTTTAGTTGAGTACCGATCACTCCTAAAGCCGAACTATGAAACTGTTTCTGAATTTAATGACGGTAGATAGATACATTGCGGGATCTTGCTATTGCTATCGGTAGGTACAGTCTGCTTCATTTCCGTTTAACCCGAGCTTCTTTCTACAATTTATTAACTGATGACATATCTAATTTCGGTGGCCGCTGTTTCGGCGAAATACGTTTGGGTAAGTGTATCATTTCCCAAATTTTATTTCCTCAAAAGCTATTTGTATTATTACGAACGCGACGACGCGGTTAGCCTAGTTGGTAGTGACCCTGCCTACAAAGCTAGCGGTGGCGGGTTCGAATCCTTGTATGGGCAAATATTTGTGTGATGAGCGCGAGTATTTGTTCCTGCGTCATGGATGTTTTCTATGTATTTCTCTAGTTGCCTAGTACCCATAGTACAAGCCCAGCTTAGTTTGGGACTAGGTCAATTTGTGTGAGATGTTCTCCTGATATTTATTTATTTCCAGAATACCAACACTGCTATGATCGGTTAGGTTAGAGTTGTGAGCACCATAAAATGTTAACTGTTAAAGTAAATACCTTTTTAGCAAATGAAAATTTGGGACGTGATACATTCGACCAAACATATTTCGCCCAGACGGCAGAGACCCCTATAATTTACAGTATTATTTGTCGTAACTTCAACAGTGTATTAACGATATGAAAGCAAGGTGGGCTCAACCAAAATGGAATAAGGCCCTGGGCCCTTAGCCAAGATGCATTACGCTAACTAGCGTTTCTATTCGTTTCTTTTTAAACCAGTCGCATCACTGGTAGATGATAACGTGACTCTTCGTATGACGTGATCTACCAGTGACGCGATTGGTTATTAGCTAACGAAACGAATAGAAACGCTAGTTAGCGTAATGCATCTTAGCTAAGCGCCCTGGTCCTTACGCTCATTATACAGGGTGTAAAAAACGTTGTGACACGTTTTTCTCATGCTTCTGCTTATTTCTATAGTATTTTAACATACGGAACTTTATTAGGTACTTAAAAATAGCGCTTATTGAAAACAAATAATGTAACTATTTCGAAGCCTCGCGTGCGTGTTTCCGTATGGCGGTACATACAATTATTAATCCTTACGTTTTAAAGTAAAAAACAAAAAAAGAATTCAGTTTAGTGGAATTATTGAAACTTTTGTTTCATTTTTCAGTGGACCGTCTCTTAATATCTGTATTTACCTAAATAATAATATAAACATTATATAAAAACGTAGTTTTAAAACTTAAGTTAACCAGTAACAATCTTCAGTCAACTAAAATAATACAGACTGAAAAAAGCCTGATTTTTATACATTTAAACGAGGTACACAAAAGCTTGAACCATGGACTTAAAAAAATAATTATACTTGATAACAAACTGTGTTTGCTCAACACATGATTAAAATAACACGTGTGAAAATTTAACACGTTCACTGTTCAGAACTTGATATCGAGGCTTGTATGAACAGAGAGGTCTGGCAGTAAAGTGTTAATTAGCTACGTGCTGACAAATATCCTTTGAGAATATTCATGAGTATTAATTACAATTAACTTAATATGAGAACTTGGAAATATAATAATTTACGTATGTAAATACTTGTAGACAGAAATAATACCTGCGCTTTGTTCGCGAAGTAGGTAGTTAGTCGTTGTTCGCTATTTTTTCAAAAACAGATTTTTTTTCGGAATAAGAAGTATCCTATGTCCTTCTCTAGGCTATAAGCTATCTCTGTACCGTTACACGTCGGTTGGTTGAGGAGCTGAGCCGTGAAGGCGGAACCTACCAACAAACACACTTGCATTAATATTAGTACCTACCTAATTATTAATAACAAAATAATAAAGCGTGAGCAATCCAAACGGGGCAATATGGAGAAGTCAAAACTATAAAATACTTTATCAATCTATTCTAATTAGAAACAGGTATTTTTTTTTTGTGTGTATGTTAGACCCGTGGAACTGCGAAACTGGTTCTAAAAATTATTTCACTCATAGGAAGATAAGTACATTAACCCAATATAGGCTATTTATTATTTCGTTTAACCGAAGCAAAAAGAGTCTTAAGTACTACTACTAATACTAATATTATAGTAAAGAGGAAAGATTTATTTGTTTGTAATCTCTGAAACTACTGGACCAATTTTAATAATTCTTTCACCATTAGAAAGCTACATTAACCAGAAGTTACATAGACTATTTTAACTTATTTCACCGAAGCGAAGCGAGGGCGGGTCGCTAGTAATATATATTTTTCAATGATCACAACCAAACAAAGAATTCAGACAATAAGTCCCACTTAGCATCTGTTTACAGCACACGGGAGAAAACCAAGTTGTTTGGAACTTCGCAGCCAACGCGGCGCTTCGCAGTTCTTTATTACTTGAAGCTCTAGTTGGAGTTCAGTCCTGGATAATATCTCGAACAATGAACACACATTGGTTTAAGTCACAATCTAGTGTTACTTGAGCTTAGGGTAGGTACTGGACTACTGCGAGCTTAGCATGCATGCAGCAGATGAAATTTGACAGGTGCCAGGGGAATTAATACATCTATTCCATATTCTAACACAAAACTTAGGTTTAAAATTAAAGGGCCCCGTAGCTACGAGACGCTACGGTGATCGCCGTGACGGGTCTAGTAGGCGTTATCACATAGTTATTCATACAAATAATATTTTTTTGCTTATGTGTCGATACGGGTCCGTGGCTTCATGGTATTATGTGTTGTAGTGGGTACAGACCTTAAGATTTTCGAAAATCTTTAAGTTGGTGTAATGCATCTTGGCTAGGCGCCCTGGAGAAAGATAATAATCGTTTATTATTATTATAAACAAGCGACCCGCCTTCGATTAGCTCCGGGTACTATTATATATATAAACCTTCTATGAAAAATTATCTAACTGATGGTGAAAACCGCATTAAAATACGTTGCGTAGTTTGAAAGATCTAAGCGTACATACATGCAAAGGGACAGGCGACTGGGAAGCGACTTTGTTTAATACTATGTAATGACTAGTTTGTTTGCATGCATAGCCTTTTTTTTAATTAAAAAACATCACATCATATTACATTATTGCAATAAAACATTGTCCCACAAAACTATTTACAGTTTGACTGCGGGATCATTGATTCTTTGATTCAGAACGAGGCGGCTAGCAGTGTTGTTAGTGACCCTGCCTACGAAGTTAGCAGTCTCAAATAGTCTCAATGCCATGTTCGATTCTTGGTAAGGACAAGTAATTTTTTGATAAGAGCATTTCCGCAATCCTTTATCATTCATTATTTTTATAAAGGTAAGCTTTATAAAAACTAAACTGTTAAAATGACACGTTAACAAAAGTAATTGTTAGATATAGCTCTGTATTCGGTGATAATGCAGGCAATTACCAGCCAAGACGTCGTAAATTAATTATTAATCGAATCCAATATCATTTGCCACATTACGTTCCCGGATAATTGCTTAGTCAGACTATTAGTGGTTCCTTAAGTGGAATAAGAGAGAGAGAGACACGTGTCGCGGTTTGATTCCTGTCAATAAACAGGTGTAATGTTGATTAATAATAATTAATTTGATTAATAACAAATTTTGGCATCAATATCATAATTAAATATCAGGGGACGATGTTACAAAAATTGACCTAATCAACTAAGTTCTAGGCTTGTACTATGGGTACTAGACAACGATAAACATACTTATATATAGAGAACTTTAACACATACCTAGAAAACATCCATGACTCAGGAACAAATATTCGTGCTCATCACACAAATATTTGCCCTTACACGAATTCGAACCCGGGACCGCTAGCTTCGTTTATAGTTTTGACGACGCTGTTAGTCTAGTTGGTAGTGATCTTGCCTACGTTAGCGGTCTCGTTTTCGATTCCCAGTAAGGGAAAATACTCTCATGGTCTGGTCATTATACCCCTAATATTTATTTTTTAATCATTGGCAGTTTCAGTGTCACTCTAAGCTACATCTGCATACGAATGTGTGGGGCTACACACGGATTCGTAGCTTAGTTACGTCACTTATTAAATAGTAGCTGGGTAAATCTTCTAGCGTTTCAACCGCTCTCAATCACCTGATCGTATTAATCTCGAAATTCCTGTAGTTTACGATGCTATTTTCTTGTTTGATGTTATCTTATAGAGTGCCCTGACTTCTACAATATAAAAGAAAATGCTATCCTAATCTACAGGAAATTCGATATTAATGCGACCAGGGGAATGAGAGCGGTTGAAACGCTTGAAGAATCACCCAGCTACGTCTACGTGAGTAGCGTATCTTAATTCTACTTTATCATGATTAGGTATTATATTGTTATGTACGCCTTTATTGTCAAGTTAATAAGAGCTATATCGGTTTTGTACAACCCATCAAACCCTAACTCATTCATATATTTGTCCACAATAAATTAAATTATTTCAACTGAAACGAACTCCACAACAATCCCAAAGTCATTTACCGCTTAAAGTTACCATACTAATAAATAATTTAATGTTAACTAGTTGGGGAACCGGGGCCTGGTCGCTCTGGAGTTTCACTTTCAACCCAATTTGTTGATGATTATAGTACAGTTTCCAATGGAGCAAATTGGTCAATTCTGTATCGGAATTTGTTGGCAACTTTTGGCTGTTTATCAAATTGTATTGTTCTGCTCTAGGGTCGGGTGGGAGACTATTTTAAAAATAAAAATAATTTCATAATATTGGGAAATTATATTTAATTAATTTGTCTATTCCGTTTAATTATTTAATCGGCCATAAACTATCGTTAAGCGATTTAAACGAATTATATTGAATTCCTTTTACTCAAAGCATATCATTATACTTCCTACTGGTAGGACACTGTATAATGAAGTAAATGAATACTAGAATTTAATGATAAAACTTCAATCAACCCCAATCTAATTTACTATCCCAAAAAAAAAGTACCTGGGCGGATTTCAGAAAGACTGTCACAGTTCAGAACCTAATTAGCATAATGATATATTTTTTTAACGAAATACTTTTAATAAAACTTTTTTCAAGTATTGAAAGTAAAGTACTCATCAAATACCCAATTAACAAGTCAAGTGAGGTCTCTTGTACTAATCAAAAATGTTGCTGATTGTGTGAGGGGTGAGATGACTAGGCTTAAGTAAATAACATTTTGTGTCAAATGAAACCAACATTTGTTATACATTTTGACCTTGCCAAATTTTCTATTCTATTATTTTTATATTGACGATCATATTGTGAATTAATTCTTATAATGTGACAAAGGATAATGTAATTTCCAATCTGAAATAAATGCCTACGTACCTATTAAAGAGGTATTTCAAACAAAAAACGAGTTTAAATTCAAGATACTTCAGGTTTCAGTAAGCAAATCAGTTGTTTGATCTAAACACGCACGCACACACGCACGCACGCACACATACACACAATTTGGGCAAATTTGTAGATACATCGTTTTATTTCGATATTGCTTCTAATCGAATAATGGCCCTATTTAATGAAACAGAAATGTAGCGCCGCCTCTAAAGCTCCAACTAGCCTGTCTAAACTTTGAGCTTAATTAATTTACGCGTTCACTAATTTAAACACCCTTTAATTCTGAAAAGGGACCGCAAGTTAGTCCAAAGTTTTCAATGGTGTTGTTTAGAAATAACAGGGTGCGTATGAGTTACAAGTACGGTCGATGTTTAATGTAAGCAAATGGTTGTGTGTGTGTGTGTGTGTGTGTGTGTGTGTGTGTGTGTGTGTGTGTGTGTGTGTGTGTGTGTGTGTGTGTGTGTGTGTGTGTGTGTGTGTGTGTGTGTGTGTGTTGTGCGTGCGTGCGTGCGTGCGTGCGTGCGTGCGTGCGTGCGTGCGTGCGTGCGTGCGTGCGTGCGTGCGTGCGTGCGTGCGTGCGTGCGTGCGTGCGTGCGTGCGTGCGTGCGTGCGTGCGTGCGTGCGTGCGTGCGTGCGTGTGTGTGTGTGTGTGTGTGTTGTAATAGTACCAATTTTTCTTACTACCTGGACAAGATTAAGTCTAACTATGGGTGTGTGATAGTAATTACCTACTTTATTCCTGAATTATTTAATTTATAATAAAATGTTAATAAATTATACTAGCTAACCTCATGGCCACCCTACACTTGAGGTGCATACGTCAGTTACATTTGACAAGTTGGCATAGAGTAAGAAATTGCAATAAGGTTGCGAATGTTTATTTTAGGAATCAGTTGTTTTAAAGAGGTATTATTGCTGAACTAACCTCTTAGATTAACCAGACGTAGGGTGACAATAATTTCGATTGAAAATTAAATCCAAAATAAAAATAAAAGTTTTATAAAAATCATGTTTATTTTATTCTCCGATGTAAATGTAATTGCCATCGATTACTGTGCAAGTTAAATAGATTCCTGCATATCCGATAGTGATATAGTTTAATATAAGGTTAATGAAGGTAAGGTTAACTCAAATAAAAATTTGACATAATATGCTGTATGTGCCAAATGTAAAATTTTTACTCAAGGTATCCTTATCTAACCGCGGTTTGAATATAGATCGGACATAAGACAATTCGGTTTTCTGCAATAACTGTTTTAAATCAAAAGTAATATATGCATACGTATTTCTAACAACAATATTGTAAAATAATGGCGTGTAATCGACTAATACTTTTTACCTTGTAAAAAATAGATGAAACAAACCAAACAACAGTAGGTACATTGTAAATATAATTTATTATTTAATTAATAATTTATTATTCCGACTTTTAACTTTTTACCAAAAATCAATTTCGTTCCATCAAATTAAAATAAACCCGAACCAATTAACATTTCCTATCAAACCTAACCCAATCCATCGAACTTCCACAAACTAGCTTAGTAATTCCATGTTAAAGAACATCTAAAGTACAAAGACAAACTAAAATTTACGTATAAACTATCCACTTACGAACTTAAGTCATTTAAGGCCATTTAAGGGCCTGGTCACGATTTTACGCGACCAGCGAGCGATTTCCTAATACATTGCGTGAAATCCCACCTAACCGCTGTGCGGTGAGCGTCTCGACCGAGCAATGAAGAGAGAATTCACCGCCGTCGTCGGTCATTCGTGGCTGTAAGAGCGGTATTATTGGGATTACTTAATCTCGTGGTGTACGATCCAATGGACATTAGATTAATTAGAGGGACATGGCGGACGTCCTTAAATCCGTTATGTCATCATCAAACTTGTTACTGTGGAGATTTGTGAATTATTCCATGCTTCTCCGAACACTTTACCAGATTAGGATAAAGTGATAGACCGTTTTGGTGAATTTAAGCCGCAAACGCACATGTTCTTCTCCTTAACAACTTGGTTTTCAATTTGTTGAACTAAACACACTTAAATATAAATTATGTGAAGTTAAGGAAAAAATTGTAAAAAATAATTATTTTGTCTCACGTATACCAGCCCTTACTAATAAATCAAGTACCTAAGCCGCAGAATTCTCTAAAGGCCTATTTTTATTTTGAAATTTCATCACGATTTATGCTACCTGAGATTCCGTGGCGGCTTCAACTTTGTTAATTTTGAAACTTCCGGGGGCTATTACGGAGGAAGAGTAGGATTAGGTAGTTTACATTTTGTAAGAAAATATTCGATCGCGTTATATTTATACATGTTATATCACTATCACACCTGTTTAACATGTTGGTATTAGCGATCGGTACAGTCGAGGTCATAAATATGTGTACACGTATAGTTCCTTGTCACTGTAATCGCTGTGACATTAATATATGGCAGTTTAAACATGACATTAAATAGGCAAGGTACTAAAATGTGCATTTATATTTATGACCTTAATTGACTGTACTCGTATATTAACTTTACACGATAGAGACGCACTGGGTTCATCATTAGCTAAACAACGTTTTACAATCACATATAATTTGGAACACCACCTTTTTTTCCGAAACTGTAAATATTTCAAGATTTTTATACAACTAACCTAACCTAACCTATAGGCTCTACAAGATGGTCCTGAAATATATCCTGAAATTTTTATAGTTTTGGAAAAAAGCGGTATGCCAAATGATGTTTGTCAAAATGAATCAGTTTGTGAAATATTGTTCAGCAAGTGATTAGTGCAGTGATCCGCACTGGGCCCGAGTGGGAACTATAGCCCAAATCCTCTCATTGTGAGTGGAGGCCTGTGCCCAGCAGTGGGACGTATATATAGGCTGGATTATAATGTTGTTTTATAAGTGATTGGATACGGACGCACGACAAGCGAGAAAATACAAGATGCGCGAGCCGCTCGGGCCCTTAGAGAGTTAAACTGTCCGTCGTACTTCTAATTACCGTTTTACCTAATTACTGGCTACAACCACCAGCCTTCGTTTAATCTCCTGCGGCTCAAAGTAAAATACAACTCATTGTCACTGCAAACCATAGTCCTACCAGTAGTACTATTGTTTTAAACTTATTCAGACCCAAGTACTTAGAACACTTTTTAAAATTTTATTGTACAGTCGAGGACAGAAAGATGTTTACACTTTTTGACCTTATTCCATTGTAATAAGGTCCAAAAGTGTATACATCTTTCTGTCCTCGACTGTACTTGTATGGCACCAATAGTTTTTGCGCGTGTTTATAATCAGTGTATGATACCTTTTTGAACAATTTGGTTTTAATTGAATGAGCATGGGCTTTATATTAGTCATTATTTAAATTTAAAAACAAAATGGCGGGTTTTGTAATAAGTCCTACTGGTAGGACCATGATTCGATATG
Organism: Tortrix viridana; assembly: GCA_963241965.1. Taxonomy (NCBI): domain Eukaryota; kingdom Metazoa; phylum Arthropoda; class Insecta; order Lepidoptera; family Tortricidae; genus Tortrix; species Tortrix viridana. The sequence goes on from OY725191.1 coordinate 8,432,144, forward strand.
ACTACACAACTGTTGAAAGAGCAGGGTCTGAATAACAAAGGTAATTAGTACCATAGGAAGGACCTTGGGCCGCAGGAGGTTATTTGACTCCATTTTCAGTTTTAAACCGACTTCAAAAAGGGAGGAAGGTTCTCAGTTCGACTGTATGTTTTATTTTGTGTGTGTTACGCAATATCTTCGCATATTGTGAACCGATATAATAATTATTTTTTATTAGATAATTTATATTTCTTCAAGATCCTTGAAAATTTAACGTCAATAATTTTATTTTTTTGTATTAATCATTTTAAATAACTTTGATGATAAATGTTAAAAATATAAAAGATATTTATCCAGTAAGTAGGCCGCACGGGCACTTTTACACGACCAAATCTACCAGCGCTTCCCGATGAGACGGTAAAAGAAGGGCGCCGGGGGAAATGCTCTAAAAATGGCCGAGTCTCAAAGTAAAATGATGGTGAGGTCACCATGGAAGCAAAATAACGTAGCAAGAAATGTGACATCAAAGGACAACATTGCTTGGGGTCGGATTCTACATTTTGTGTCTGTCAAACCTTCCCTTTCTTCAAAGTAAATTTAGGCGAAACATAACTACTTATATGTACAGAACCTGAACGGTTACGTTTTCTATTGTATAAAACTAGTAATTTGATATAGGTTGATTAAAATTCAATTTGTATGTTATGTATGTATACCAAATTAAGTAATTAAATACTTCCTGTAACCGTTATCGCGAGCCCGACTTATACTTAGCATCCTTTGGGTACGGAGCCCTAAAAATGTGACGTTCTCGATATAAAGGGACCTTATGTAGGAAGGCAGTTACGCTCTTCTTATTCTTGTAACTATACAAATACTATGGTAACAGTTCTACAAAAGGCGTAACCGCCTGCCTCCATAAGGTCCCTTTATATTGAGAACGTCACAAATGGTTATCTCGCAAAACTGCAATCTCGCAAAGATGCTTAATTAAGTCTTGAGGTTGCAGAAAACTAAAACCATATCATCCGTTATTATTCTTTAAATACTTATTCAAAAGTATCTTGACCGTTATTATTTTTATATAAACTTCAATTCAGTTTTGACATATTTCGAGGCTTTGTAAAAGTGTATACTCAATTCTTAAGCAGGTATTACACTCTTGTGCCACATTACGTAAACTTTAACCCTTTTCTTAACTTTCGTCCAGAGGGACCTGTTTACCCTTGTGTGTACCTGTCTTAAAGAGATGTGTTTTAGTTAAGAGAGTAATGTTGCTTCATGTACAATAAAGAGTTTACATATGTACATACATACATATGACCTGTATATAGGGTGTCCCGAAAGTCAAGGTATAAAAATATACTGCATAAGAGAGCCCATTTTACAACAGTTCAAAATATGTTTCTATATAATAATTATAGGTAACTATTAAGTACATTGTTTATTTATTTTTACTATGTACTGACCAGCGATTGACCTCAATCTCATCTGATGTTAAATGATGATGATGTTTGTATTTTTGTGCAATAAAGATTATATAAAAAAAAGCCGGTCAAGTGCGAGTCGGACTCGCGCATCGAGGGTTCCGCACAAACTTGTAGGCATGTAAATAGTTCGTAAATCACGGGAATACAATAGAAAAAGTCCAGTATAAACTGATACGCAATAAGTATGTACTTTCGTACTTAGTGAGTGTCAGTTTATACTGGACTCTTTTTTTATGTGATGTAAGTACAATATAACGGTTTTCGGATTTTTCCCTTTACTTGTGCTATAAGACATTCATCATCATCATCATCTCAGCCGAAAGACGTCCACTGCTGGACATAGGCCTCCCCCAAAGTTTGCCACAAGGACCGGTCCTGCGCCACTTGCATCCATCGGTTTCCCGCAATCTTAACCACGTCGTCGGTCCACCTAAGCCCTAAGCCCTAAGAATTGCTAGACTTAAGTGGCAGTGGGCGGGACACATCGCTCGCAGAACAGATGGCCGCTGGGGCCGAAGAGTTCTCGAATGGCGTCCGCGTACTGGAAGGCGCAGCGTGGGCAGACCTCCATCAAGGCTATAAGACATTGCTTCTTGCCAAATTTCATGATTCTAAGTCAACGGGAAGTACCCTATAGGTTTTGATTCCCTTGAGATTCCCTTCAATATGCGGCATAAACGGCCGTATCTTTTGATTGCGTTGACTTAGATGTCTGATTTTTTCACTGATCCAAGGGATTGCAGACCTAAGTATTTGATATGAATTTCAACTTGATACCTTCACGCGTTTCTGAGAAAAAGGGTCTTGACAGACACAGACAGACAGACAACAAAGTGATCCTATAAGGGTTCCGTTTTTTTCTTTTGAGGTACGGAACCCTAATAGTCTAGGATGAAGCTCGCTGGTTCAGTAGAAACCTAAAAAGGTCAACTGGTAGAGAATGTCATTAGGCATTAATCACCTTTTGTATTCTTTGTATTTTTGTGCAACAAAGATTAAATAAATAAAATAAATAAACCTAAATATACCACCTACCTATCTATCACCACACCACCACATATGCCACATTTTATCCCGAAAACATTCACAGGTGCCGGGGATAACAAAATTACAAATTCTACGCGGACGAAGTTAGTAATGATAATAAATATTCAAAGAAAACCTCAAAAATAGCAACTGGCCAACAGTAGACGTATTTTTTCACGCAGAATCGCAGCGAAAAGCTAGTGTGTAAATTAATTTGAGCGTTTGGCTTAATGCATCCATCCTCCAAAGCCTGATGGATCATTAAAACAACGGAAGTAGGTTGCGGCGGCTCTGTGGCTGCCTTTACTTTTTTCCGCCTCAAATTTAAAGGGTTTTGTTTTTTTAAAGGAGTTTTTAACATTTTTAATGAAAACAACAGTTCAACGGCTTCATTCAGGCGCAAATTTATTCATAATAAATGTTCTTAAGGTACTATTTGTACGATTTTTAATACAAAAACTTTATCTTTCATCCGTTGGGAGTTTGGCTTGTAAGTTTGAGCTAGACGGTTCAAAGGACCGAAAGTGGAGACGTCAACAGAGCGCTTCCAAGATATTGGAAAGTTCATAACAAGTTTGTATATGAAATTAAGTTTACTAACATAATATATCGTTAGAGATGTCTCTCTTTGTCGGTTATATAACTATTATCTATTGTAAATAGACGTACAATAAGTGGTAAGAGATGTTCTGTGATACAAAAAAAAAAACATTTAAAAGATTTCTGCTGTAAATGTACAAATAAACTAGCACAATTGGCGTATTCTTGTCTACAACAACAACCGTATTTTACTCATTACTTAAAAGCCAGAATAGTGAATGCAACTTCTTGAGTTGCAGGTGTTTATTTGAACATCCGCAATCAAACTGACAATTTTATACTCAATAATTGTTAAGACTGCATTCAACGCCCTTTAGAATTCTGATATACAAAATTTAAATACCACGAATAAAAATAAAATTGCTATAAAAAAATTTCGTATCCGTAAAGTATATAAATCATTTGTAGGTATGTATTCATTTTTATAATAAATTACCCGACGTAGTTTTAGACTTACCCCTTCCAGCACTTAAAAATTACTTTAAAAAGTCGTTGATGTCTAAAGCGTACTATAGAGTCGAGGACTATCTAACAGACAAAAATGCTTGCCTAAACCAGAAAATTAACTAATAGCTTACTACCTCACAAAAATCATGTAAACGCTATATCGTGTCTAGGGGACACGATATAGCGATATAGGTTTTTTTCATTTTTTTTCGTTATTATTCTGACATGTTTTCCTGCTGAACTACGCAAATATTTTATATTACTTTTATAGTTTTATATAATGCTAGAATAAATACTTACCTATAGTATCATCACATAACTAGTCATAAGTAAACTGTTTAAAAAATTACTAACTGTTGAGTTTCTTGCGGCGCTTCTTCTCAGCAGTGGTAAGCGCTGGTAGATTTTGACGTGTAAAAGTGCCCGTGCGGCCTACTTACTGAATAAATATATTTTATCTTTTAGTAATCTAACGTTTAATGACCAGCCAAAACCTGACAGTTCCAGGCAGTGAAAGGGACAGCGCTATAGCAGTACTAACACGTTACCCTACTCGTTTTTTCCCTCCTCCCATAAAAAAGTAACTCCTAAAATACTTATCAACAGAATTTAACACACATTTCCATCATTTACTCGGTCCACTTTGATAAATCGTTCCCGCCGCAGCCTGAATTTGGCGGGAATTAATTAAATGTCAGACAAATGTCGGATGAAAGCTAGATACCGCCTTTAGAAAAACGCTTAATCGTGACAAAGATGGCCGACCGGTCGTTATTTGAAATTGGAACGTTTCAATATGGAATTCGAGCGTCGTTTGGTTTTTACTGTAGTTAATTTCAAATAGGATAAGACCAGTAAGTATCCTTAGTTTCATAGCCAGTACGGATAGAATGAACGTATTTTATCTATTATTGTGTGAATTTGCAACGAACTTTTTTTTTCTACGATTTTCAACCAACATGTATTTTGATTATTCTTACTGAAAATACAGGCTGATGCGAATGGATCAAAGTGAATTTACATTGGTCCGTGACCTTGGTGGCTTAATTTGAATGAGGTGTTTCAGGCATTTTGTAATTATATATTAAGTAAATAAAATAAATAAATAAATATCAGGGAACAATCTCACACCAATTGACCTAGTCCCAAACTAAGCTCTAGGTTTGTACTATGGGTACTAGACAACGATAAACATACTTATATAGAGAAATACATACTTAAATATATAGAAAACATCCATGACTCAGGAACAAATACTCGCGCTCATCACACAAATATTTGTCCATACCGGGATTCGAACCCAGGACCGCTAGCTTCGTAGGCAGGGTCACTACCAACTAGGCTAACTGCGTCGTAGGCTAAGTGTATCAAATGATAGTAAATTAGAAGCTATAGCTTCAATAATTAATTTTGACGGATTTTCATTTTCGTGAATTGACTCCTGTCATTATGACAGGGTACCTGATGTCTGATCAAACAGAGTTGTTGACCGTACTAAAGGTAACAGTACCAATGCAATAGTCAGAAACACGAATACAATCGTATTATCATTGTAACAATAATATTACGGACATGTGTGATCACCACACGCTGTATCACGTTAATCTCACACCATAGTTCTATTCACAACCATTCCATCTCGACTCATTGTGTCAAATAAACTATTACAAATCAAAGTTCAAATTATACTGGCTGTTGAATCTAGAAAACCATAGATCTCTGATTTCATACAGTTGCTATGAACCGAAGGGTCAGATCATGTTGGTGTTGCATTAAATGCAACGCCCTGCGGGCTTCAAAGCAATGTCTGCAACAATTAACACATTAGTTCCCATTTAAAACAGACTGAGACAAAATCTATTGTATTGCTTAGATAATAAAGTCCAATTTTAGATGCTTGCTAATCTGTCAAATTCTACTATGACCAAGATTAAATGGTTTACGTGGCTAAGTAAATATTGTTCATTTCGAATGCAAGCAGAAGTGTCAAGGCATATTAGTAGTACTTTCAAGGGTGAGTGGACATGACCTAGTGTATTGATGGATTTACGGATTGCTTGAATCCTGTCACGCTGTTTGGGTTAATTGGTTTAACTGGATAATTAGGTACCATTTGTTTTATGGAACTTGACTTTAGCGCATGTTATACTTATATATAATTTTGTACCTATATTTTTATTGTTTTTTTATTTTATTATTATTATGATTACTTTTTACATTTCAACATTGTCAATTCTTTTAAATAGATAAAATCGGGACCCCTACTTTCAGGGCTCATATTTCTTAAATGGCCTTACGGCCAAACTTACCTCAGAACACTCTTGATCAAGTCGCCTTTCAAGCAAAAAAAATAATTAAAATCGGCTGATTCGTTTGGGAGCTATGATGCCAACGACATACACAGATACACAAGTTAAATTTATAAAATCCCTCTGTTTTACGTCGGGGGTAAAAATTAAACAAATCACATTTTTACATAAGGTGTTAAACTACCTGTTTTATTATACTTCTTTTGGCTTCGCCCAGTTGGATAAAAATAGGTTTAGTTAAACAATTAATTTGGCTATATGACTAATGTCAAAATAAATTATCTTTACACTGCCACTAAATCAAGCTTTCGAAAATAACACGAAAAAACCTTGCTATTGTTTATTTTTGGAATGTAAACGATTTTTAATTCAACAAAATCTTTATAAACGAACACTGAAAATTGTGACGTCATATTTTACTATTTTCATATTACAATAACTTCATACTACCGGATCGTTCTGACGTTTCAATAAAAGTTACTGATTTGACCAGTCAGTCAAATAGCCAATTACAAAATCAAAACACCCTTCCTTACATACAACACACATTTAACATTTTTAAAGCACTGATCCGTCACGTCCGTGTCGTTAGACACAAGATGTAATCCATCTCGCTCACAGGGTCTAGATTCGATTTTGTTTATTTTCGTTATAGTACCTGAAAAAAGGTACCTCTAAGCGTTATTGATTACCATCCATAAATTACCACCTACAAATATTACGTCTGTCAATCACATATGAATGGGTGAATGGGTTTGAATGAAAGGCACATGTACAGGGAAACACGAAAAGAACATGAAGGGGAACTAAATTGAATATTTGTTGCCTGGTACCCAATAGCACAAGGCTAGAGCTTTGCTTGGGACCAGGTTAATTTGTGCAAGATTGTCCCTGATATTTATTTTATTTAGATAGCTAATTTTATCTAAAGGAGATATTCTGTAACATAAAAGAATGTCTCCCAGGAGTAAAGTTAGCTATTAAGTACTTATTTAAGTTAAACGGAAGACCAGCGTTGGCTTTACAGTCAGCACAAGCTGAGTTGGGACCGTTTCGCGACAACTTTGCTGTGTGTTATTTTAATTTCATACTGTGTTCGTTGTTGTGAATAAATGTTTTCTTTCTAAGTTCTCCTTCATGCCCAGTTAATTTTTTCCACCCTGTGTAGTATCGTACAATTTACTTTGTGTATTGTGCTTTACTTTAAATCCTACTATTTTACTATATTATAAATGCGAATGTTTGGATGGATGGATGTTTGGTACTCAGTCACGGATCTGGATGAAATTTGGCACAGAGATACATTATTATAGTCTGAAAGAGCATTTGTTCCGAAAAAATTGACAGTTCCCGAGGGAGCAGTGGTAACTTTTACGCGGACAATAACTAGTAATATTATGTGTGAAAGTTTGTATGTTTTGATGTTTGTTGCTCAATCACGCAAAAACGGCTGCCATGAAATTTGGCACACATATTAAATAGTCCTTACCCTGTATTAAAACAGAATACTTTTTATCCCGGAAAATTTGATAGTTTCCACGTGACACGTGACAAAAACGTCTTCTACGCGGGCGGAGTCGCGGGCAAAACAATAATATAGTCTACGACAGTTAGCGAATTAATTTCCTTAAGTGTAACTTACCTGCTTAAATTAATGTCAATCAAGTGTAACATTAATGCTATCGACACGCATTGTACGCATGAACCAGATCATATCATATTACTATCCAATACTGACGTCAATGTCGACTTTACGTCACAACATAATACTCGTATTACAACAGTAATAACAAATAGACATTCTCTATTCCACTGCGTGGTTACCCTTATTGCAATAGCACTGTTTACGACTCGACCTTTACTGTCAAGGTAATAAGACTTATCATAATCATAACAATAGGTTTTATTGTGGTTTTGGTTTTTGTTGTTCTTCTTTGGTTTTTTTTTTTTGGTTGCGTGACCTGACGTGGTATCATAAAAATAGTCAAAACGGAAGACCAACTTTGGCCTCAAAATCAGTAACATAATCAGGGAGCATTTTGCATCATCTGTACCTAGAGCACGAACTTCTCCTTCTATTATTCTATTGAGTAAGTATATTGCCTGTTATAATTTGCAAGCTTTGCTTACAATTTCGTCTTATAAAGTTCAATTACTGTACCCCTGGGATTCGTATAATTTTCTGAAATGAAAGGTCCTTAATGAAAGTTCACAGGACATTTCTACCTAAGAATATAAATGTGTCTCTTCAGGTACTTTGTTTGATATTGCCTTAAAATATTATTTTCTAAATAGATTTGTTTTGGCATGCTATGCTTTGCAAAAAGGAGAAAGAGAATAAAAGACGAAGCTTAGCATTTTATGAATCAGATTCAGATTTTATTACTCAATATAAATTACAGTATAAATTGCACTTCATGTCAAATTACAAGTTATTACATTGAGATCGTCAGAAATAGAAATTACACATTTATGATGGGTAGAATATTTAAACAATGACAATTATAAGTCCTGCTTTGCCCTTATATAGCTGCTATGAATGTCAGATCAGCGAGTGGCTGTGTGTGGTAAGGTTCTAGAGCGGCAACCGCGTACCCTAAAACGAAGTGTTGCTAGGCCATCTACAAGCTACCGACGATCTGGTGAAGATCACGGAAAACGGATGGAAGCAAGCACAAAATCGACTATCGTGGCGATCATTGGCAAAGGCCGATGTCCAGCAGTGGGCAACTTTTGCTGAACTGATGATTTTATGATGATAAAACTTTTAATTGTCAATCTTATGCTTCTAATACTGACCCACATTGTCGGTTCTTTATCTTCATGTTCAATAAATGATATAAATGCCGCAATATAATGTAAACCGATCCTTACCGCTCGCATCCGGTTTTAAACTAGTTCCGTAACGAACCGATACCGACTGGCTCCAAATAGGGCACATCCGTCCGCCTAGACCTAACTCGCCCCGCTGTTACTAAGTTGGCCAGCGGGCTTAGCATGCATACACGAGATAAAATTTGACAGGTGCTAGGAAAATGAATACATATATTCCATATTCTAACGTAAGACTTAAGGTTTAAAATAAAAGTGTCTAAACATTTAGTATCGTTAAGTTTCGTAACTCATCGGAAAAGTTACCGTTTTTAATTTTAGTCCTTAACTACCCAAGCAGCACACAAGCTGTATTAGAGCTTATACAGCCATTAAAATGCTGAAACTAGAGTTATAATGGCTGTAATCTTATAAGCTCTTATACAGCTTTTATGCTATTTGTAGTACATAATACAGAAATAAAGAAACGCCCTTTTACAGCTTTACTACAAGGTGGGCCAAAAGAAATCATCCGATGTTGTTTGACTCTCTTTTTTTTTCTAAATGAAAAACTTGGATTCTGTTTTTTTATTATATTAATTTAAACCTTTACCCCCTTACTAATAAACGTTGAGTAACGGCTGAGTAGTTATACAATGCTTTGTCCTTATCTGTCATTGTGACATTTGAATTCGACAGATAAGGACAAAGCATTGTATAACTACTCAGCCGTTACTCAACGTTTATTAGTAAGGGGGATAGAATTTTATTGGTCAAGTCGAGAAGATTATATCGGCCAAATGGGCGCCGTCACAATTGATTGTCATACGGGCTCGTTTTATGGCATTTTTCATCACTTCGGCGAGAACTTCGGGCGACAGATTCTCGCACTCGTGTCGAATGTTGTCCTTGAGGGCTTCCAGAGTCTCGGGCTTGTTCACGTAAACACGGGACTTCAAAAAACCCCACAAAAAAAAGTCTGGAACGCTTTAATCGGGTGATCTTGCGGGCCAGTGCAAATCGCCAAAACGAGAGATGAGGCGACCCGGGAACGCCGCCTTCAGAATATCGGTTGTGGCTCGCGCAGTGTGTGCCGTTGCTCCGTCCTGTTGGAACCACATGTCGTTCGGTCCTAATTCGTCCAATTGCGGCAGAAAAAACTCGGTCAACATGGCCCTATAGCGCGCACCGTCCACTGTTGTCGTATGGCCAGCGGCATTCTCGAAAAAAAATGGCCCAATGACTCCTCCAGCGTGAACAGCGCACCATGCAGTCACTTTGAGCGGGTGTAATGGCTCCTCGTGCATCACTCGTGGATTTTCGGTGCCCCAGAAGCGATAGTTTTGCTTGTTCACGTACCCGCTGAGGTGGAAATGAGCCTCATCGCTCATTATGATTTTGGTCGAAAAATCGTCCACTTCTTCCTCGAGATTGAGAATGGCTTAGGCGTAGGTTACGCGCGTTTGGCGGTCGGCAGGCAGCTGCTGATGCACGGACTGGACTTTGTATGGGAACATGCGCAGGTCTTTGACCAAAATTCGCCTTAGGGACGTCCGTCTGATTGCTAATTGCGTGGCACGGCGTCTGGTTGATGTTTCCGCCGACAGCTCGACATCCTCGGCAACAGCGGCGATATTCTCGGCAGAACGGGCGCTCCGGGGCCGGCCACTCTTGGCAACGTCTCGTGTGGTCCCATACTCTTCAAGGTTGGTGGCCAAACGGCGCAGTGTTTGCGCAGTCGGTGTCTGACGGCCGGGGAATCGGCGACGGAATTCGCGCTGCGCCAACACCACAGACGAATTGTTACGCAAAAAAATAGACACGATTATTCCGCGTTCTTGGGGAGTGTATCGCTCCATGGCTTGTTCACTTGTATTTTGCATCTGTCAAGTCCACAAATGTCAAAACAGATTTGACATTGGCGACCATTTGCAAAAATGAGAGCATCTTCCAATAGGGTGATTTCTTTTGGCCCACCTTGTACAAGCAAAATAATACAAAATTTAACGAATAACGAATTTAAAAATGTAAAATAACCAAACAGAAACAAGATTCGACCCATATAACCAACAGAAAGTTTCTGATAAAAATGGAAAAGTTTCCTTTCATCGTAGTAATACAGTTAATAAATCATGTAATTAATATGTCCCGGTTAAAATCCGCAAACTCGGCCATGTTTCTCGTTTTTCCAACTTATGTCACAAACAAGTGTGAGCACCCGCAGTTTAAATTATTAAATTAAAATGTCCTTTTCGTTGCGGCACGGTTCGGATTCATGGCGGGTCTTTTTGTTTGGCATTTCCTCGGATTTCAGTATTCTTGGAAAGTACAGTGGACAATTGGACATTTCTCGCTTAGAAAGTTTGTGCGTACTCGGTTGTAATTAATCAGATTTGAATTGGACTGTGGCACACGCAGTGGTATTAAATTGTTTCCGGGAAATGGCAAAAAGGCAATTAACAAATACAAATAAATAAATATCACTGGAGAGTCTTACACAAATTGTCCTAAACTAGGCTGTAGGGTTGTCTAGACAACAATAAACATTGGTACCTATACATACAGCGAAATAAAGGGCCCCATATACAGTACGATTTGTCTTTACAATCCGTCGTTTCAGACCGAACGAAACGACGAATCAATACTCTGAGGGCGAACACACATAAACACGTAACGACGTCGTGACGTGCCACGTTACGTCGTCGTGACGTTGACATCTACGTCGCGCATCTTAAAAATCTACGTCACGACATCGTGACGCGCATCGTGACTCGCCACGACGTCTAGGCTCTAGGGTCACTACCAGCTAGGCTAACCGCATTGACAATGTGGAGCAAGAACTGGTATGTTCTGGTCGTAGTGAAATGTTGCAAGAGTCATGGGGACCTTTGAAAATTGAACTTCGAAATTTCGGGAGCTCCATCTTTTACTCTCGATTTAGTAACAAAAACGAGTTAAAAGGATGGGGCAATCGAAGTTTTGATTGTTAAAGTTCGTTATAACCATCATGGATTCGAATCCGTTTGAGGTGTAATTTATATGTGATGAACACAAATGTTATTTTCTTATTTATTCATTTACGATGTGCGATATAACATTTTTTAGCCAGAAATATTTTTTCGCCATTTTTGAACACATATTCAAATACACTAGACGCAATAACTTTCCTTTTGACTTTGCGCAGTGAGGTAATAAATTAACACATCTTATATTTTATTTTGGATTTGAAAAATATAATAATATGTCGCTTTTGTATATTAGGTACCAATATCGAATAGAGCCTCTTACTGCTAACAGTTACATAAATACAATTAGCGACCCGGCCTCGCTTCGCTTCGGTTAAGTAAGAGCCTAGGCTTTACTTATGTCCACCTCTCCTACACCTAAACTTATAAACTTTACCTCTTTATTATATAACACTAATATTAGTGTTCATTAATAAATGCCATCAACGTCAACAAACGTTATGAACATCAAAAATATTTATTAAGCCCCTTTATTAAAATGGTTTTTGCTTGCACTCAAAATGAGAACATTTATAATTGTGGTGTGTCGACAGCTTTAAAATATGCACATTGTTGCCAGATTACGCTAGGACAGAGAATCACAGACGGACAGTAGGTCCAGCCTATTTTATTTTTTACGCTAGAGGAGGCAAACGCTCTCGTTTGCCCAGCCCCTTGGCTGGTCAGCTGATGGAAAGTGATCCGTGAACACCAGGAAAAGAGTCGCAGATGCGTTGCCGGTCTTTAAGAAAAGAGTATCCGTCTCTTGAAGGTCCTGGAGTCATAGAGATCCGGAAATTCCACCGTTGTCAACGTGTACCTACAGGTCACATACAAATAAGGTCGCCACCAATGCAATTTAAGCTATAATATGGCAGTTATTTTTACATGTATATTAACACACTACTTATAATAGCTTACTTGTAAGTAACTAACTAAAGTAACTATCTAAGGTAACTAACTAAGGTAACTAACTAATGTTGGATTTCACCAACCACTTAACAGACGATTAGCATGTTAGCAGCTGTCAAAAGGTATGAACTAACAGTCAATTAACATTTAACATCGTATGGTAAATTGGTACTAAGGTATATAACTAAGGCAACTAACTAAGGTAACTAATTAAGGTCACTAACTAAGATAACTAAGGTAACTAACTATATGTAAATCTTACAAGTCGATTTTAGCGTGTTTTGATTAGATTTTTTAGCCGTGTAGTGGCAGAAATATATTGATGCATTATATTTTTAGAATCAGGTCATCAAGCCCTTGGCACGCCACACGATAAGTTTCAGAAAAAAGTTTTTAAATCCCGTATAAAAATGATGACGTCATAGCTCCAATGATGGCGTCGTTCTAGGCCTATTGAACAAGTGTACAAAGTGGCACAGTTCTAATAGAAAATGCCGAATATGTCTTAAATTTGCCGCTAATGTATCCCCACTGTCCGTTTGTTACGGTTGTGCTTGTGTCTCGCTAACTTTGACAGCACAGCTGTGGTCACTTTTTGTCCACTAATGCATTATATTCATATGTCCTTGTTTCACATCCAAGTTTTTAGGGTGCCGTACCAAAATTGTATAAAAGGAACCCGTATGGTGAGACTTCGTTATCTGTCTGCCGGTCCGTCCGTCTGTATGTCACAGCCGTTTTTTCAGCAACTACATATTATTATGCTATCAATTTGGCACAATCTTATAACTTGCTTTCCCGCATCTGTTTTAAAAAAAATATATAAATAATTGGAAAGGGGTCTAGAATGGGGGTTGAAAATTGAAAGTGGTTTGATTATAGCAATTGTGATGTCATAAAATGAAAGGGCTTAATCTGTACATTTCAAAACTCACAAAGACTATATTGGAAAAAACACTTGCATTTTTGAAACTAGGTAAATTACTTTCACAAAGTGGACAAGGGCATGTGCCACCGTAACGGCATACTGTTATGCAACAGTATGCCGTTACGGTGGTCTTTTGAATTTATTTTATGACCCAGTAAAGTCGAAACCAATAAAAGAGAAATAAAAATGCAAATTGAATAAGACGTTACATTTTCACGCAAATCATACCTCCTTATCAACGCCATGTCAAATAAAAACTAGAGCTAATGTCAACCTTAAACCATACATACTCAGGTTTATTTTGCATTGTCAACCATGACGGATATTTCCGTCAATCACGTTGAAAAGGTTAAAAGAGAACTCGTAAAGAACTTCTCAAATAAATAAGGTTTTCATGCGCGAAACCATAAAGAGCAGAAAAAACTAACATTGAGAATTTATAAAAGAGGGAAAAAAGCGTCTTTTGTGCGCGTGTCCAAACAGAAAGTATTGTGTGACTTAAGAATAGAGAGAGAGAGTGAGAGAAACATTTATTCAGCTACATATCGCGGGCTTCATTCTAAAGGGGCGTACATGCAAAAATCGGTTTTTCTTTTTTTTGTCTTATTCGATTCCGCTATTATTGATACATATTCTCTAATTTTATCATAATTTTGTGATGTATATTTTTCGCTAAAATAATGAAAAACTTTAAGGCGTATACTTGGAGTAGAAAAATCGCTGTCAAACCAAAAAGACGTACAGCAGTCGTAAAAGCATTTTTTTAGCACAGTTACGCATTATCAACGATCCATATAGACGTATGTACATACGGCTGTATATGTTTAGTGTGATCTATACAATTGTGTCGGGCTATAAAGACGTATGTGCATACGGCTTTAAATTGTAGTGTACTTTATCAAATAAAGTCGCGCTAAAGAGACGTATGTGCATACGACCATAATTATCAAGTGTTATCTATGGAAACATGTCATGATGTAAAGGCGTATAACTGTTACTTTTTGATGTTATTTTACGTTTTGTGTTGTTTTATAGAGACATAAACGCATGTAACCTTGATTATAATGATATCACAATATTTTTTAGAAAATATTACACACAAAGGTAACAAATTGATAGATGAAAATGGTATTAAAAACGAAAACCCACATTTTTGCGTATACGGCTCTATGGCATGACGCTCTCGATGTGTTGCTATCCCATTTTTAACAAGCGCCACAGTCACTCACTTCGCCGTGGTCGGCCGTATAGATTAGTAATAAGTAAATGGTAAGTGATTTAATCAAATATTAATTGTTTATAATTCCAAAATTCGTTTCACTCATCGCTCAATCGCTGTGTTAAATAACTACCTTTTGATTTTGGATTTGAAATTCGCTTTACACTTTATATAGGTTTAAGGTCGGTTCTCATACGGATTGACAGACAGATTGACCAGTGACTTTAGTTTCATTCTTTTAATTCGCTGCAGTTCTTAGAAATTAGTTCATACCTACCTACTTACAAAATCAGCCATTTATTATGAATGTGACGTTGACCTTTCGGATTCTTGCACCTCAAAATTAAACTACGCACGCGACAGATTGACATCACTCTTAGGGTTCCGTAATACGGTGCCAACGGGACCTTACGTTGTCTATCTGTCTGTCTGTCAGTCCGTCCGTCCTATTTACCTTTAAGGGCCTATATCTATTGAACCATTCTAAGTAGCAGGTTATTTTTTAACTAATATTATGAATAATACACGCGAATGTGGTTTGCCGCCGCTATTATCTTTCTCGCAAAATAAAAACGTTGTAACAAATATGATGTTTATAGTTTTTATCATTTTTAACACACTTGGGTATATAACACTTTCTTGCTTGACTGCATAGGTTCATGATTTTGTACTAAATATCAGCTGCATCACGCTTTTTTTTCTGCTTAATCCGTTTGTATGCATATTTTAGGACCTCAATTGGATCATGAAAATCCGCCACCTTCCTTTGAAGAGCAGAATGAGGCTCCATACTCTGAACATTCATAGCCATTGAGTGTTTCCCAGTTGGAGATGCTGAGGAAATCACCGCTAATGCATCAACAGGAAATAGTAGTAGCCGAAATGGAAAACGCAGGTTCTAATGCAAATGAAGGTTGTATTGACGACTTGCCATTTTATTCAAATACCTCGCCTCTTTCAGTTTTTGCAGCAACCAATAATTTCGACCAAGAGGCACAGGTTCCTTCGGTTGAATTTGGACAGCCACTTATTCCTCTTTTTACACCATTGTCATCTGTACAGCCACCGGCAAGTAATGCATCACACAGCACCAATGTGTGTTCAGTCTGGTGGTTTGTCTAAAACTGAACCAGACTGAACAAATGACAACCAATTCTGACCGACATGATTCTGTAGCAGACCCAAATTACACACTTTCTGGGGAAGAAACCAAGTCCAAATGTCATTTATTATTTAATAGAATGGCTACTACTTAGTAGTTATGTCAAATACCCATGTTGCACCCTCTCTTTTAAAAGTTGGAAACTCTACGCTCGAAGTTGTTGATCATTATGTTTACCTAGGACAAGTAATCCAGCTAGGTAGATCCAACTTCGAGAAAGAGGTCAATCGCCGAATCCAACTCGGCTGGGCAGCGTTCGGTAAGCTACGGAGCATATTCTCGTCCCAGTTACCGCAGTGACTAGTCAAAAGTCTTTGACCATTGTGTGTTGCCAGTGATGACTTATGGAACAGAGTCGTGGTCCTTTATAATGGGCCTAATAAGAAAGCCCAAGGTCACCCAAAGGGCAATAGAAATGGCTATGCCCGGCGTATCTCTGCGAGATCGAATCAAGAATGAGGAACTCCGCGGGAGAACCAAAATTACCGACATAGCCCAGCGAATTGCGAACCTTGGGAGTGGGCGGGGCACATTGCTCGTAGAACTGATGGCCGTTGGGGCGAAAAGGTTCTAGAATAGCAGCAGCGGACCGGAAGGCGAAGTGTTGGCAGGCCTTCCACAAGGTGGACCAACGATCTGGTGATGATCGCAAGAAGCCGATGGATGAGAGTAGCACAAAACTGGCCGTCGTGGAGATCCTTGGGGAAGGCCTATGATGCAGATTTTTGAAAGATTTTATTTTGTTTTATTGAATAAATTATAGTACATTATGATACGTCTTTCTATTTTTTTACCCAGAGCAAAAATTTCTAGTTTTAAATCTATAACTCCCCTTTCGAACAAAGGAGTTTAGTATTATTTTTGTCAAGCCTTATGAGCTAAATAAAACTTAAAAAGAGTGGTATTATAGAGAGAAAATTACTTTAGAATTATGATATTTCGATTGCCCAATTATTTAAGAATTATTTTCTATGCAATCGTAGTATATTTTATTATACGACCTCATAATAAAATAATTATATTTTTTATTTTTGTCAAGCCAGAGAGACGTATGAATTTAAAAAAAAATAGAAATAACGGTATCTTACACGATTTTACAGTGAAACGTCATCATATTTAAGCTTATGAACTGGATTAATTTTGAATTAAATTAAATTATCAATTAGGGAAAGTTTCATATTATACGCCTGCAAACCCAATGTATTTTTGAAGAATTTTTTAGTTGGTGTTTGCATATTAGCGCCGAGCCAAAGAGGCGTAATAACATAATTACAGGTTTCTAAAATAATTAACGTAAAATCAATTATTTCCCGTAAACCAGGAAGTATTTAAAAAGTCATATGCAAATTTATAGCTCAATCGATAAATATACAAAAAAGTTATTAGGTTTTTTGTCTCTCCTGAAAAGTAACGGTTTAGCGTATACGCCCCTTTAGTATGAAGCCCGCGATATAACTAAACACATACAAGTATAATAAATCAAGTAACTTCTAAAATTTACTGAAACTATGGACTAAATAAACAACTAAAAACACACAAAAAACGATAACAAATACTATAGCCGAAAATGCTGACCAGCTCAGCTGGTTGCTGGGCAGAGCCTCAGCGCTGGTTTTCAGCTGGAGCCTGAGATGAAGGTAGATGGCTGTAAAAGCTGTAATATTTACGATTTATAAAAGGACTCGAAAAAATCCAAAATGAAACAATTCAAATTGAAAAGGAATCTAGGAAAACAGTGAACTAAAATGAAACAATTAATCAAAAATAACATCAGCCTTAACATCGTGTGCCCGTTAAATTTTGCCCTAGTACTTAGTTTATGCAGACTGGGATAATGGATCCAATTCGGAACACTGGCCTCTAAATTTAAATTTAAGTTAGGAATCTGTAAATTTAGGTTATGTCATTTTAAGTTACGCGCCAATTGGTATTCGGAAATACGCCTAAATTGAATCCACTTAAATTTAAAACTTATCTGACGTCTCAAATGACAGCTCTAAATTTCGTGACTACTCTGTCGTCTATGGTTGGTTCTCATCAAACTAAAATATTGAAGTAACAAAAAAACTGTTTTCCGTGCAAGTTGAATTTAAGATTTATTTTACATTAAGTTATGTGATGTTTACGTAAAATAAAACTCAAAAATAAATTCTTCGTTCAATTAAAATATCTAGCAACATTGGCGGCAGGAGTTTTTTCTGGCGGAAAAGTAAAAAAAAAAGATTTGTTTGCGAGAGCCGAGAACACAGCTATGAACAATAATATGAACATGAATAATAGAAGTGGATCTAATAAACGCCAGCAAAACTTTACTGGCTAGTTGAAAAACATTACGCAAATATACACATGGCGAGAGGTAAGACAAGCAATGAATTATTATATACTCAACCTTGTTATCTAAGCGCCTTAAATTTTATTTACAAGAAAGTACTTTATTTACTTCATTTTCTTCGGTTCAGTTAGAGTCAGGCTATTAAATACTTATGTCGATTTCAGGTAATGCAAGAGAACCACTAGTGGTCCAATTTTGGCTAGTGAGCTAAATGATATGGGCTGCAGCAGGAACCTATCGGAGTGGCAGCATGTAGGTAAGTATATACAACTGTTTTGTTTTGATCCCATGTTCATTATCATGCCAAGATATAATTTGATCCACGTTTTCCAGATCAAAACGAAGGCCCGCTAAATAAGGGAATAAGGGGGGACCTGCAGGGCCGACGCTCAGCGCAACTGAGAGAATTATTGAGATAATGGGCAGTGTAGTTATTAACGGATTCGCGAGTACCGAAACTCCATTGGTATGTATTTTGTTAACGCTTTTAGTGCCTATTTTCACTTTGTTACAAATTATTACAGTTGGGGTTTGAGGGTTTGATGACGACAAAGTATTATGTCAAACGCAAAGTAGGTAGGTAGGTAGGCTAACTTCACATGACCGCGCGGTTGACGTTCACACGATCTTCCCGGCGAAGCGCCGCGACCTGCACCGTCATGTACCTACCTATAAGTACTTATTAGACGGCAATACTGTTTAGAATGAAGTCGATTAAACAACGATGCATTTCTATTTTTCATTTTAAAGTTTAAATAAATGCGTGCTCGTCAAACGCACTTTACCGGACTCGTTTACAAAGTATAGCAGTATAGTAAAATAAAAAACCGTGCACTAAAAGTGCTTTTCTCTCCAAGTACCTACTTACCTATAGTTTTAATTTTTTTTAAACTTTACACTTAGGACTTGTGTGGATTGAACCTTACGTACTTATCATGCAGAGGAACGTGGTATGGTAGGTAATTAATAAACTGTTCTCATTGTTTTAGGAGCTTGAGATAACCCTGTCGCCACTCCATTGGAGAACTCCCCGCCATCCGTCAAAGTGGCGAACTGGTTGCGGCGGCGATAAGGACGCGTGAAGAGTGCAATGAAGTAGTTTTTATTTGTACTTGTGCTTTAATTTAATATTAAGTAGGAGTTAATTTTTTATTAAATTTTTTTTAGACAAATACTACTTGTTTGCTATTTACTTTCACCCCCGCATACAACTTCGATCCGCAATCAACTACAACTTCGCACCTCCGTCAGTCTCCACGCAAGCGTATAAGAACAAAGCTATCTTTATTTTTAAACGTATCGTCAGTTATAACTAAAATTATTACTGCACAACTATTACTATTTTGATCTGACTTGGTGTTTCAAAACTAAAATTGTACCTACTGGAGCGCCAGTTGACGCGAGCGTACCTACTTACTGCCTGCTGGCCACTCTTGCCGGCGTCGTATAGCAGTTCCCCAAGGCCCTGGCGAACGCGCTACGTAGGTCCTACTCGCTCGTTTTCGATAAGTTTAATTTTATTATCTCGGGGCATCTGGCCGATTGAGTACCTAAAAGGGCTTAGTATAAACGGGCCACATTTTTCTGCAATTTGTAGCCGGGAACAATAGCTGTATTTCTCAGACTGAGTATGCCAGAACAAGATGGGCATCTTGTTCTTCATCATTTAGGATATATTTCCGGCTATAAAAAAATGCAGAAAAATGTAGCCCGTTTAGAAGCCCCATAATTAGGTATAACAACCCCTATTAAGTGAATCGCGGAGGATTGAACAAGTTGCACTCTACCTACTAATAAAAGTTATTAAAAATCTTATGGAATAAAAACACTTTTTATGTGTTATAGATGCTAATGTAAATAAAAGATCCAAAGTATATAGAAAATAACAACGGACCCTAACTACCCCTTAGTTAAGGTCCATTATGACGTACCTATTGGAGGTTTCAAATGATGGGCAAGTGAAAAGTAACAATGCGACATTAATATTGACTATCGCAAATGATCGTCTCGGGGACCCATAACTAGCTTCAAACCCCACAGTTTGTATAAAAGCAACAACTTGGCTGGCAACTGGCGCTTATAAAATAACTTACAACACCGGTCATTTAAAAGCCAGGAAAGAATATGTTAATTTTAAAAAACGCTACTAGGAATAATTTACTGAGCTAACTGAAAACATATACCTAAGCAAGTATTCTTTTTTTTTAGAAACTATCGACCCGCATTAGGCTTCGCACGGGTAGCAGCACTAATTATAATATTCCTAATGTTCATAAAACCGGCCAAATGTGTACGGAACTGTCAGTGCGTGAGTCCGACTCGCATTTGACCGGTTTTAAATTACCTATTCAAGTGATATTTTTAATTTCAACATAAGAAATTGTATAAAAAAAACATTTCATTTAGGACACAAGTTTTTAATTTTCATTCAAACTCCTAACTAGCGCCACACGTATATATCACGTGCGGCGTTAGTGAAGTCTGAAGATGGTTCTTCGTCAACATCGAGTTGAGAGGTGCCGCAGCAGGCGAAGGCACAACTTCACATCCTCGGAAGTTTCTTCGCTATCCCCTGAAAAAAATGAGCATTACAAATAGACTCTTTTTAAATAGATATAATAAAAAGTTTGGGTTAAACAATGGTAGTCGAGAACACTAATTGTGCAAAGAAAATAAGCCGTGTGCAAGAAAGAACCTATCAAAAAACTGCCTGTATATTAAAAAACGCCATTTTTAAACTCTCAACTTGGCAGTGTACTTTTAAAGATTAATCCCATAAGTATAGATAGTGCGTGCAGCGTGCAAACTGCAACTTTAAATTAGGGCTACCTTTATAGGGCTGTAATGCAGCACCCGGTCTTTATTTAAGCACCTGAATTTGCTTTGCACTTAAGCAAACCAAATGGATATTAGAATATGGAGGAAACATGCCTTGAAGACATGTCTAGAGTCCCAGGAAAATTCAATGACTTTCAATGAAATAATTTCATTACCATTATTTTTGGCAAAGTTGTTCGTAATAAAATTTGTTTTATGAATGTATCAACAAAAAAAAAAATTACGATTAATACTGGCACAGCTATAAACTTTCGGAAGGACCCTCGTGTGCGCGTCTCGGAATCGTAAGCTTGTATGTAATAAAAATTAATAAATAAATAAAGCTAATTAACCCCAATATAAGAGAAAAAATTTCATATGCAATAAAATAATGTTCTGGTATAATTCTGGATATAATAATGATGATAAGTAAGGCCAGAGATAGCTGCGTTCCTCGACTCGTGGCGTCTCCACCCGTTTCCTTCGCCTTGGAGCCGGCCCGCTTGTTTAGCGGCGCCTCCGTGCAGATGATGCCCTACAGAACACATTAACAGGATATAAAAAGTGTCAATTAAAATGAATCTTACTTTAATCGGCTGTAATGATTATTCTGGTGACCAATGATTGATTACTGAACATCTTTATTGTTCCATTTTCACAAACAAATGACACACTTGTACTTGTTAAGTATGTAATCTTTACTTATACATATTATAATCCTACAAATATTATAAAGTTTGTGTGTTTGTATGTGTGAAAATTTGGTAGTTCCCAAGGGAAAACCGATAAACGACTTCTACGCGGACGGAGTCGCGGGCAAAAGCTAGTTTAACATACCTGCATAACATAATCAGCCTATTGCGTGTGCTACACGGTTTGAAACCATGGTTTTAAACCAAGTGACCTTAGTGGAAGCGAGCTGCTACATGGTTTCAAACAAGCCCATTTGTTTGACATCTACCAAGGGTGTTTAAGGTCATGCGAAATTTGGTTTAAAACTACTGTCTACACGGTTTCAAACCACCTGTTTGAAACCATGGTTTGAAACCGTGTAGCACGCACATATATTACATAATATTACTATTATTACTGCTGGCGAAGGTCTCCACTCAACACATTATAAATGTCTAGCCTGCTATCCCAGTATATAATAATATTCTACTTATCTTACTACCATTATAAATGCGATAGTTTGGATGGATGGATGTTTGTTACTCAATCACGTCAGAACAGCTGAACGGATCTAAATTAAATTTGGCACAGAGATTGTAGTCTGGAATAGCAGGTAGGCTACTTTTTTCCCGCGATAAACGACTTCTACACGGACAAGTCACAGGCAAATGCTAGTAATGCTAGTAGTGGTATATGAGTTCAGCAAGACTGCACAAGGAGATAACAAACCATTTTTGTGATTGGTTTTCGGGTTTAAAATCTATTGTTTGGTTAAAATATGGCTAGTATTATATATTAATATGAAATATAAACTAACCAAGTATCCATCTATTCTGTCTCCCGATGACATACTGGTTCACATTTATATTTGTTGCCCGCAAAATTGCTGCATCATGTGTGCATCCGTGTTGACACTTATAATCCTTTTGTCAGAATCACATATCTGAAACAGAAAGAAGGTATTTAGATACATTTTATAGATGCACTCATTATGTTGTTGTAATAAGTACTAAACAAATCCATATTAAACTTCCACATATATTTGTGGTCATCAAACAAATCTTGCCTCTAGCAGAAATTAAACTCATGAGCTGTGGCTTGCTAGTCACAAAATAACCACCACTGATAAATTATCAAATCATTTGGAGGCATAAGTTAACATAACACAACAATTATTTCTTTTATACTAACACATTAATTAATTAATCTGTAATAATAAAGTAAATCTACCAGTTTTTTTTAAATTATTATATAATTGTTGATAATAGGAGATTGTCTACAAGTTTATGAGTTTGCAAAAGTTAAAAATTAAAAAGAACTTGCAATAGTTAAGCCTTTATATAAGCCTTTCTCATTTGATATATTTATTAGCAGTGTGAAGTCCTATACATTTTTATATGAAACAATTTTAACAGTATGAGCGACCTGTAGTTTATTCAATTGCAATAAAACTCAGTATACCCAATTTTCATAATAATAATAATAACATCATAATAATAACTTTCTAAGTTTCTTTTTATTCCAAAATACATGAAAATTGGGTCTACCAAGTTTTATTGCAATTTAATCAACTTTATAGGTCCCTCATACTGTTAAAATTGTTTCATATAAAAATGTATAGAGCTTCACACTTCTAAGTACCTAGGCAAATCTTATTTTACTTATGTTTTTAATCCTTGGTAAGGTTACTAGATGTCATTTTAAATGTGAGTGAGCCTTTTGGCAAAAACTAAACATTTTGAGCGACCAGTAAATTACCACTTAACAAGTTCAAATTTCACAAATAATCAACTAATTTATGGTAAACAAAAATCAGCTATGTGGAGGAATGATATATACTTACCTATGTTATTTTTCTTCATATTTTGGACCACTGCACTGATATTATATGGTTTTTGATGTGCAAACATTACTTTTCCAGATTTCAAGCCGGCTGACCCTATGGCCGACCGATAAAATGTTACACACGTCCCACACGGCGGATATACTTAATGAAATTATTTATTTATCCTTCATCTTCGTCAATTTCACCAACAACTATAAAGTCATCCATTATCACTAAGTAAAATATATCCGAAATACTACACTTTCACAATAACAGAGCAAGGTTACTTGTCACTTAAATTTTAGACGTCAAGTTTTAGGTGGCGCGCTAATTTACAGATAAGATAAATAAAATTCTGTAAATTTACGTTTAGGATGTCCGTCCGAATACCAAATTGGCCTGTATCTGTAAATTGAATAGTTTATAAACGTCAAATTATGCGTATGTCTAAAATTAGAGATTTTAATTTTAAATAAGGAATTACCGAATACGGATTACGTTTAGACCTGTCAAAATCGAGTTTGACGTTTATAAATTTACGTTTACAGATATTTAAATTTACAGGCCACTGTTCCGAATTGGATCCAATGTTTATTTGCCAAAATTTAAAGGAAATGTAACCGGGTACAATTGTTTCCAGCGCGTTCAGTGAGTAATAAATATGTGGTAGATTCCCGATAACCTGTGAGAAAACACCTAGAAAGTTTTCCAGAACGTATACACACAGTCTACAAGATGCACCAGCAAAGTATAAGTATATTTGTTAGTCTAGAGATAAAGCTGCTAATCGTGGTGTTTTGTAGAAGGTATCAATGAAAAATAGCGGAGAATTACGAGACTAGTACTGATAATTCTAGAACTGTGCATTGAAGTAGGCCGCTGTCGGGTTTAAAAATTTCACTCAAACAAGTAATTACTCGAGTCATACACAGTCACAGAAACAAAAGTTGTCTCTCTTGTTCCAGAAAGTTAAGGACTTTGAAACCAAATTTTTCGGGTTATGATATATCCGCGTAATGGGATTCTGGTGTAGTTTTGGCCTGTATCGAAATTATATGAGTTAAAAACTCCCACGTCGTTAACTATTAGGAACAGAGGGGACAATGTTAAACCTCACTCTGTGTATGACCCACCCAGCTTTAGGTACATAGCCCAGTTCATTTGAGAACTAACTAATTGTTAGTGACTAGTTAAATTTTTTTGTCGACAGCCTTATATTTTTTCTGCCCTTGTTAAACTACTAATGTTGCTAGCTACCGTAATGATTTTAATAAGTTAAGACCTGGTTTCATTGCTCTTTTCACTCTGCTTTATTTCACACTATCAACCCGCCCTCGCTTCGCTCCGATTCAAACAAAATAAAGCCTATTTTAGTCAGGGATAATGTAGCGAACGAATTAGACGAAATTAGTGACCGTATTTAAAAATCGTTTAAGAGTTTACCCCCTATATTAAGAAACAAACACAATTTTACCTGTTTATAATATTAGTACAGAAGTATAAATAGAGCTTAAATATACAAATGCTAACATCACACAGGCTCCGATGCGCTATAATGCGATTTCTTTTAATTCAGTCTTGCTACCTGTATGTCCCAACCCCCGGTTATAAATATAGTAACCGGATAGAAACCGCTGGAAATTGCCGTGCTCTATTCTACCCGGCGCCGGATAAAACCGGATTTAACTTGCAGTTGGGAAGAAATTTACAGTAACTACTGGTAAAACAATACTTTGCGATCTTCTTAACATTGATTTATGATAGAACATGTGCTCGGAATTGAAAATGTTTCGTGAAGGGAATGTTTTCAAAGTTGTTCCTTATATTTTATTAGTTTCGTTATTTTGTAGACATCGAGCCACGTATCTATAGTGAATATTTTGTACGAATTTCTTTATTTATATGGTTTAAAATAAATTTAGAATTCAATTTCATTAGTAACGCTGCCCAATCTATTACGTAATTACTCTCCTCACTTTTTTTCATTTCATATTATCCTATACAACGATATACTTAATATTGAAAAAACGAAATCTGTAACTATCGTTTTAAAACAAGAACCGTGGAACTTAACGTTTTAAAACAAAACCGCGATATTCAAATTTCTTCGATGTAGGTTTTTTCTGTTAATGCATATTTTATAAAACGAGTTTTGCTCCCTCTTAATATATATTTTATATTTTTTTTTAATTTCTGCCCTGCCGACAGGGAGCAAAATCGATTTTGCTCCCTAATATCAAGTTCCTCATTTAGTAAAACCACAGATTATATAGGAAAACTTAAAATATGACATAGTAAGCGTTCTACACATCAGAGACACCACAGAACACTAAAAAAGTTTAGCTATAGTAGGAGTTCACAAACCGCGCTATTTTTCTTCATTGAGCGCTTGAGGTTTAATTTATCGTCTCCTTGAACGCGTTATTGCAACACACGATATATTTAAGTGCATTGTTTTTAAATATGGTCCATATTTAATATTGATACCATATTATATGGTATCAATATTGTTTTGTTTATTTTATGTTATTATTTGTTTTCCTCAATTCAATTTATGTTTGATAACTACTGGTATTTTACTTACTTATTGGATGAATAGGTTTTCTCATAGGAGAAGTGAAAAGAAGAGTGTATTACACGGTAGCAAAATTATTTCGGCGGTTTGAATCCCTCACTACGAGTACGCTACGCTACGCTCGGGATTCTATTCTAGAATCCATAGCTTCGTTCGGGATTCAATACGCTAACCCTCGATGAAATATTACATTTTGCTCCCTTGTAATACAATCTACTATTTCCAAACCAACACAATATTCCATTATATTAATGACCCTGCAGCCAAACTGCGACGATCCCAAACTCTTTGTACTTTTTAATTATGATCACAAACAGTTTTATAACCCTTCTATACGGTCGGGCGGTTGAGCCAACCGAGAAGGACGCAGCTATCTGTCAGAATGAGATAGTAATATTTACATCTCGTTCCTACAATATTGTATTTGACAACATCGTTAAAGCATTGAAGAAATGATAACTTTGACATTGGCGCAATTGGATAATTGGACAGAACCATTAATAAAAAATTTAACTTGAACTTGAAGAAGTTATTAGTCATTGTGTTTATTTACCGCGATATTTTTTTCTAACAATTGAAATGTTTTTATCAACCAAACTGTTTCAACATCAAACTTTTAACTAGATTTATATTAACACTGACACATTGACTAAGTACCAATTTCACCATACGATGTTAAATGTTAATCGATTGTTAGTTCATACATTTTCACAGCTATTAACACTCTAATCATCTGTTAAGTTGTTGGTGAAATCCGACAAAAAACAATTAATACACTTTGTTGATTTCACCAACAACTTAACAGACAACGATTATGTATGAACTAACAGTCAATTAATATTTAACATCGTTTGGTGAAATTGCTAATAACTCTCTATGATTATAATCAACTCATTAAAATTAACTCTTTTCAACATCCGAGCTCATTAATAAATTAAGTCTCAGAAATAAGTTCACATTTGCCAAAAATTAATTCAGTACAAAACAGATATAACTTCCAAGTAAGATTCTTAATTACAGACAAGCCTGAAATGATTTGATCAAACGGTATTTTCTGAAATAACGTCAAAATTCTGAAACATCCCATACGCTTCACGTATTTCTCTTCAAAGTTATCCTTTGTCTAGAGATTGTATATGGTTTTAATAAACGTACGTTAACTAGAGCACGGCAACTAACCGACTTGAGTAAACAATGTATTATTATATTCATTAGTTTCATTCATTGGTAGTAGACTTGCTACACCGCTAATAATTAACAGCTAGTAGAGTTATGTAGAATTTAGGCATAAAAACATGATTTTTTTTACCCAAAGTCACAAAGTCTATCAGATCTGGGTTCTGTTCCAAATATCAGAAATTAGAAAAAGAGCCTTTCTTTGGTTTATTTGTGGATTTTGTAACCCAGATTTTTTTTTTTTAATATTTCCTAGAAGCCCATGGAAGAGTAAAAACTTCATAGTTAATCGACACCTGCTTTGAATATACATTTCTCTTAAAATTCATGAATATTCAATTTTATTGTCTCGGAAATTTACTATAAAATTAATGGCATTCAAGGCTAGAGGTTAGGTTTAAAGGTTTAAGGGTTTAGGTTAGTGTTAAGTCGAGTGTGCTTCAAGCGCGCAGCGCAATTAAAAGTATCTAACTCTTTTCAATTTAATTTGATTATAAGTTAAATTACAAAAGTAATTATTAACGTTTAACATTACACTAACAAATCAACGTTTTACGGCAATCGCAAACATCCTCTTTCTTCCTTTCTTTCTCTTTCTTTTTTCGCAAACTTCTTTTTGTCTTTATGCATTAAGTCCGCCATTTGTTCGTTTTACATTTGATTGTATTGTAAAAAGAAGTTTTATTAATAAATAATAAATAAACTTCGTGAAGCATTCTACAAACCAATGATAAATTAAAACCCCCGCTTTTTTCCCTATCAAACTTCTGTAGCTCTAGAGCCGTTCATTCGTTTCATCTAGAAACTTGGCCATACTTTTCATTCCGGCCACCTGAATCGTCGAACTTTTCTAATTTTCCAATAGGGATATACATAGCGACGGCTGATGGCGGGAACCTGTCGATAATTAAAGTTGAAGCCAGAGAATACTTCGGAGGAGTTTTTAATATCTTCGATTTATGTTTTGGGTAGTATTTTGTTAAATATTTTAGAAGATATTTGTGTGGGACACAAATGGGACACATTTAGCGTGAGACCGCGTCCGTCATTGACTGCAAACTTTTAATTAACTTTACATGTTTGTCTGCTTGTTGTTATGTTAGTCTAAATCCTGTTCCTGTTCCTGTTTGAACCAGTTCCTGTCACAGCGCTCCCCCGCCACAAAGTACCTTCTTTAAAAAGTGGCAAAAGGAAATAATATAATAATAATCCAGCCTATATACATCCCACTGCTGGGCACAGGCCTCCACTCACAATGAGAGGGTTTGGGCTATAGTTCGCACGCGGGCCCAGTGTGGATTAGGAACTTCGCACACACCGTCAAATTGCTTTGCAGGTGTGTGCAGATTTCCTTACGACGTTTTCCTTCACCGAAAAGCTCATGGTAAAACAAATTATATTTCGCACATAAATTCCGAAAAACTTAGAGGTGCAAGCCCGGGTTCGAACCCACGACCCTCTGCTTAAGAGTCGGCAGGTCAAATCATTAGGCTACCACGGCTTTTTTTTTTGCAAAAGGATGAAAAACTTAATTAGGTTTTTCAGTGCTGTTATATAATTAAGTCGTTGATTGCTGCTCCATCCAATATAAATTCCACCCATGAGCTCTATCAATCAAAAACTTTTCTTTTATTACTTTTTATACCTAAAGTTTCTCTATAAGGAAGCGTAGTGTGGTTCGGTGGTCATCAAATTTTTATTTCTCGCTATCCTCAATTTCTGCCAGTCATCCGACGGGCAGAGGGTTCCAGAGTTCCGCGGTCAACTACTTTCAAATGTTATCACATTAATCTGTGAAACCATAGTGATGACAGTGTTAGTTCGTTAGTATTCAAAATCTGAAAATTTGTGCAAAATTAATATTTATTTTTTATTTTCGTCAAAATTTAATTTTCAATCTTAAAAGTGACACTATAGGATTGCATGGTTGCACTTTGCTTAGATAAGCCGTTTAAAACAATTTAAAACTATGTTTGTACGGCAATGGCGTGGCGTGATAAACGGACGGTGCCAGCGGTTTTTATTCACATTTCCAATACTGCCTGAGAGTAGCGAATCTTAGCGAAACTTCCCGAAAATGTCTAGTACTGTAAAATCCCTACTAATATTATAACTGTCTGTCTGAGTGTCTGTTTGTCTTTTACCTATTTACGCTTAAACCGCTGAACCGATTTAGATAAAATTTGGTACGGAGATAGTTTGAGTCCCGGGAAAGGACATAGGATAGTTTTTATCACGAAAAACTTGATAGATCCAGTGAGATACACGTTAAACGACTTCAACGCGGACGGAGTCGCGGGCAAAAGCTAGTTGTTAATAAATCTTTTTCTAGGTGTCAGGTTAAAACAAATTAAAAACGCCTCTCTGTTAAAATGGTTTGATCGAGGCACTTTTAACCTTATTTTTCATTTTCATTTTATTTTTGCTTACGTGATTCCTGCGAGGGATTCCTGTTGCTTTAATAAGATCAAAATTTTCTCTTTGGATTTCAAAACACATCTTTGCCCAGGGCCTTTGCACTTTATCTTAAACCATATTGTTTTCGAAACAGCTTTCTTACGATATAGCCATCTTTGTTTTTAACTCAATAACGCATAAAATAATTGCATACCTTTGTGATAAATTCAGGCCCGGTATCTAAGTCAGTTAAATTAAATATACAAGGAACAACTTTTTGCAACCATTATTTTTTACCACGGAACCTTTTGCGTCTTTACGATCGTCGGCAGTTTTTTTGTAGTGACTGTCATAAAGCCGAAATTGCGGGCGGACGTGTCATTCCTACATCCATTAGTATTTCGTGTTTGCTTACTCATTGAAATATAATTTCGAGATAAAAGATATGTTGCTGCTCTACACCACCAACTGTCACGATTTATCCCACATGGGACATTGTCAAAAATAAATTATTGTTTCAAATTATACGTCTTGCTAGATTGTATGATTTTCCCTTGGATTAAAATATAAAAACAAAGTGACATCGAAAACGGTACGAAAAAATTTTTAAGACTCAAATAAATGCGTGTGATTCAGCTGAAAACTTAGCGATGATAATTTAGCATTGCAATGATTAGGAACAAATATGAATTACGACAAATATGGGGCTAAAAGTGCTGAAACAGCCTGTATATCAACCCGAAGTGGCTTTGAATTTATGCAATATATTCACAGTATAATACGAGTAGGTAGAAATGGACAAATCTGTACAAAAACTTTTCATGTGACTCATAAAAATATATATTGTATATATTTATATATATGTTTATTATATTGTTAAAATGAAATGTACCAAATTACCAAATGTGATTAATGCCTGAATAATTAAAGATTTTTTTTTTTTACTTATTAATTAGTTAAATTAAGTTAAGTTTGAATATGGTATTTTAGGGTGAATTTCAGGGAGTTTCAACCGCCGTCATTATTTATTTATTTAATTCGAACCCCACAGTGTCACCAAATATATTGTTGTCATTGATTTCGTCAATATATATATTTGGCGACACTGATGACGGCGGTTGAAACGCCCTGAAATTCACCCTTTACTGCCTTTAGTAGATTCTACAGTCCTTACTCATAAAAATTAAATTACTTTATGAAGAAATTTAAGTTTTTATTAGGTAGTATAGATGATATTATTACATCAAATTTTATTATCAGAACGTATTGTGGTTTGTAAAGAAATAGCGACTCCACCGTAATTTATTTCACGTAATCTTAAGATCAATCTTAAGGTAGATCAACTCCTGACATTTCTCCGTTTTCCTTCGTTCAATTCACCGATAGTGATGTTGAGAAGAGTGTGAAATCCATTGCTTCTAACGCTGTTGGAGTCGATAGCGTTAGCCGTAAAATGATCCTTCCTTTACTTGACCTGCTTGTCCCAATTATCACCAGCATCCTTAACAATTCAATCTCTTCCAGTGTTTTTCCTTTACTATGGAAGGATGCTGATGTTATCCCTTTACCTAAAAAATCTAATCCCTCCTCCTTTTCCGATTACCGACCAATAACCATTCTCCCTTTCCTATCCAAAGTGCTGGAGCGTCTGGTTCACCAGCAGTTATCATCCTTCTTAACCAGGAACAATCTCCTTAATTCCTTTCAATCCGGTTTCCGTCCTGGGCATAGTACGGCTACCGCTCTCGTTAAAATCTCAGACGACATTCGTATGGGTTTTGACTCCAGAAAACTGACGTTGCTGACGTTACTAGACTTTAGCAATGCATTTAATACAGTAGATTATGACGTCATGCTTGGAATTTTGCGCTCTCTTAACATATCTCCTGCGGTAATAGATTTTTTTCACAGCTACTTAGTGGGTCGTCGGCAGAGGATAAAGGTTGAAGCTTCCCGATCTCCGTGGTGCAGTACGTTAGCCGGCGTCCCGCAGGGCGGTGTGCTGTCTCCGCTACTTTTTTCTATATTTATTAACTCTGTTACAAATAGTCTTCTTTCTTCATATCACCTTTATGCCGACGATCTACAAATTTATTCTCAAGGCGCTCTTGGTGAACTTGATTCTGTCGTCAAGGTTGCTAACGATGACTTGGCTCGCATACTAAGATGGAGTAACAGTTACGGCTTAATAGTTAACCCAGCGAAAACCCAAACAATTCTCATTGGCAGTCCAAAGCTTATTTCTAGAATCGATTTTGATAACCTTCCACCGGTGCATTTTGATGGTGTTAGTATACCTTTTTCACACCAGGTTAAAAATTTGGGTGTCATAATGGACCGTACCTTTACATGGATACCTCAAGTCAATGAGATCAGCAGGAAGATGTTTGCTGCAGTGTGGTCTCTTAGACGCCTTCGCAACTTCCTTCCTCTCGCGACTAGGGTTGCGCTCGCTCAATCATTGCTTCTCCCTATTTTGGACTATGCGGATGTATGTTATCTTGATCTTTCTGAGGAGCAACTTGACAAGCTTGAGCGTATTCAAAATGTATGTATTCGGTTCATATTTGGGCTACGCAAGTATGACCATGTCTCTTCTTTTCGGTTACAGCTCAAGTGGCTCCCAATTCGTCTTCGTCGGTCCTTTCACCTTCTAAATCTTCTCTACAGCATCCTTTTCATCCCAGCAACTCCACGATATCTCAAGGAGCGTTTTAGTTATTGTAATTCTGTGCGTTGTTCAAAAAATTTTATTTTAGCTGTTCCCTCTTCTTCGTCTAAATTTTACAATAACTCTTTTACTTTTCAGGCTGTTAGGTTGTGGAATTCTCTGCCCTTGAAATTAAGAGAAGCGAGATCGCTTTCTATTTTTAAATTCCGTCTTAAAGAACATCTTTTATCACTTCCTTAATTATCTTCCTTCCCTTTTTAGTTTTGTTTCTCCTATTTCTGTTCCATTTATTGCTGTGGCTGACATTGTTATCTTTTTCCCTGAGTATTGCTCTTTGTACATTTGTACCTTTGTATTTATTTATGTATTTATTTATGTATATATTTATTGTTTAAGTTTATTTATGTTTATAACTATTTATTTATGTATATTTTGTTATTGATTTCATTTATTAATATTTTTAGTTGCACCGCCTGCCAGTTTTTGATGTTTATTTTTAATCTCTTCTTTGTAAGGTTGTCTGGAAGAGATCGCTATTTAGCGATAAGACCGCCTGTTGACTCACTATGTAACACTTCTCTTTCTTGTTGTATTTCTTGTTCTTGCTGTATGTGGTGTTCAATAAAGAGTTATTGTATTGTATTGTATTGTAGATCTTGGTTAAACAAAAGCCAGCTATACCCCAAAGATCACCGATACATCATCCGTTGCTAAAAGAACAGTTGTTGTCTCTGTCCTGGGGGTCATTAAGTCCGCGTCACGTGACACAGTCGAATAGATGCGACTACGTAGAACAAGGAAAACCATGGAGTAGTTTTTGTTGCGAATTTTTTTAATAAGACCTTGTTTTTTCTGTTGTGCGGAATTCAGGTGGTAAATAAATGATTTTAGTTGTTATAATGGTGATAATTTTTATAAAATGTTATTTATTCATAGTGCGATTTAAATACGAAAAATGTATTATGAAACATAAATAAATTAATACCTTGTTTGTTATTACGATAGTAGAGACATAATCATTCAAAATTAACACTATCGTAATTATTATGGATCACTTAAGTAAAAAAAAACTAGTGATCGGAAAAGACCGCCTGTTGACTCTATATGTAACATTTGCTATGTTACACCTCCTAAGGCCCACCATACATCGAAATTTGCCAATAGAATATGAACATATTCTGAATAGAATAGAGTCTATTTTCTAATTCAGTTGTCAGTCATAAAAATAAAAGAAATTTGACTCTATCTCCTTTGCATTTTTCCAATTCCAGTCGCCGTATTATGTACATTCTATTGTACAAAGGGCCATAGAAGGTTAATGTGTATTCCTCTCTACTATTACCATAACACTTTAAAATTTTATGTAGTAGAAGAAATATATTTTTTGTATTTAAACTCACTACATCGTACACAAATTGTTTAAAAACATACAACACGTCTAAATAAACACGGCTTAACAAACGTACCCAAACCTCGACTAACACTGACCTTTAATTATTTAATCTTAAAACAAAACAAAAACGCGACTCATTACAAAGGGTTTTAAAGCTACGCCCAGGTCTAGATACAACAGTAAACACCTATCCAACGCGTATATATAAAGCCTAATGAAGAAAATTATAAATTACAGCACAGTGGCCGTAAAAATTAACTGTATAAACCTGGCAAGTACCAGTGAAAGAGACAGAGCTATATGTGTCGTATATCTCTGTCTCATTCACTGCCAGGAACTTGTCGGGTTTGGGAGTTCATAGTACTGAGTTTCACACTTTTAGCATCACAAAGGCCTCTTTGGCCTCGGGTAGGCCGCAAAAACGCAAACTTTTTCATCCACGTTTTGCCGCTCCGTCCCTCTTCTGTGCCTGCCCTAGTTTGTCACAATTTGATGGATGTTCACAAAGGGGGCGCTGCCTTCGCACTGATATGGTTGTGTCAAATCGCTTCTCGTGCCTAATATTTATTAGCTCCAGCCGTAATTCCTCGCGCTTTCTCTTCAATATCAATCATTTTATCTCTAAAGACAACGAATTTATTACGTTAAACGTCCGTAGCCAAAAAGAAGTCGTTATCGGACTTTTTCTAGAATATTCCGCGTCTTTACGACGCCTCGGAGCGTCATTCCTCTTTCCTTTATTGACGTTATTATAACTCTCACGCAATAATGCGGTTATAGTAACTCGGCGTGGAAACGACAAGTATCGGAAACGGAGGACTTTTGTTTTCCTCTTAATAGGAAAGCTTATTTAAAAATATTGCGAGGTGTTATTTATTTTATACTAGCGATCCGCCCTCGCTTCACTCCGGGTACTATAACGGGTAACGCAACGGATTTTAATGCGGTTTTCACCATCAGTTAGATAATTTTTCACGGAAGGTTTATATATATATATATATATATATATATATATAAAATGATATGCCAGCCAGACGTTCATAAATATAAGATGTGACACCTTAATTTAGTCCAGTCATCCACCACGCACCAATCATTACATAGTATAAAACAAAGTCGCTTCCTTCCGTCTGTCCCTCTGTATGTACGCTATATATATATATATATATATATATCGTCACATCTTATATTTATGAACGTTTGGTACTTTTCATAATTATATAAAAAGGTCGTATTATAACTGTAAATTGTTAGCTTAATTTCTTTGAAAGGTAAGAAGGATGTCTGCGGTTGTATCCTTCTATTTCATGCACTTACGGATAGCACATTACAAGCGCTTTTAAGGTTTTGACTTTTTCATTCTTTAAACTTTTCGTAAATCAATTGATCTCAAAAATACATACAATCATGGCAGAGTCAATTCCTCACATAAATAATCCAAGATTTACATTTCAGCGCGACCTCTTCAGAGTGAAAATGAAAATCAAAGTCGCCTTCCATTAGAAATAATGGTAGTTGAAAGAAAAAAAAACACGCCTATGCCAAGTGGTCCGCTAAGTACTTTGAAAGATTTTCTTTGTAGTAACTTAGGAGAATTTAATAATTCTGTAAGCGATATTTTCAGGAGAGTGAACTTCGAATTCAAATCATTATTCGTGGAACCCTTAAGGGGTTTTGTTTAGTAAAAATTAAACGCAATTTTGGGTGTCAAAAATTTGCCTTTTTAATTTAAGATGGTTAGGTGTTAGATCTTTTTTGATTATCTATTTTTAGGGGACGATTTGGAGAGTTACTTATATTATAGTTTTTTTTTACTTTTTTCCAAAATTTTATACCTACACGGTAAGTACTCGTATTAACTTTTTGTAAGACTAATTTTAAAAATACTTACGAAAAGCACCACTACACGACGGAATAAACAAACTCAAATACAATTGTATTCATTTTACGTTTCCCTGTAGAAAAGTAATAAAATATAAGAAATGAGTACCTAATTTAAATAAAAATTAAAATGTTAAACTTTGCCGTTTTAGGCGTACTTTTACACGTCTGAGTCTACCAGCGCTTCAACACTGACTTTGTTAAAAACAATCAAGTTTACGCGTCGTCTGTCGAGAAATAATAGTATAATTTTATATAAGGATATAGATACAATTATGTTAATATTTATCATTTGGAGTCGATAAAATAAAGTAACAAAGGTCCCGCTTGGCTTTGGTAAAACTTAACTTAAAATCTATTAGCTCCATTTTACATGGAAAGTGAAACTTAAACAAAAAGCCGGTTAAGTGCGAGTCGGACTCGCGCACCGAGGGTTCCGCACAAACTGGTCGAATCAAATCGAATCGAGTCTCGAAGATTTTTCCCTCTTTTTCCGCGTTTTCCCTTGGAGCTGTGAAAAAAATCAAACTTTTAAGTCATCGCAATCAAAAGATACAGCCGTTTACATATGCCGCATATTCAAGGGAATCTCAAGGGAATCAAAACCTATAGGCTACTTCCCGTTGACTTAGAATCATGAAATTTTGGTAAAAAGCAATGTCTTATAGCACAAGTAAAGGAAAATAATATCCTAAAACCTTTAATTTGTAGTTAGATCACATTAAAAATAAAGTCCAGTATTTACTGACACTAAATATACACTCTGGTATGACGGACGGACGGGCAGACAGACAGACAGACAGACAGACGGACAACGAAGTGCACCTATAAGGGTTCTTTTTTTCTTTTCAGGTACGAAATCCTAAAAATTCAAAAGTTCACTTTTTAAATATCACCCTTGTAGCCAATAAAACGAAAACGTGAAAACAAAGTAAACACAGTCGACCCCTAATATTAAGGCGCAAGTGAGGAGCGGAGCGATTTTGTCAAAAAAAATAGCTTTTAGGTATAAACAAAAAAATGCTGTGCTACCTACGGCAAACCGGAGAAGCAAAGACTGAAAGAAGCGTAGTGTTGGTAGGCCTTCCACAAAGTGGACCGACGATCTGGCAAGGATCACGGGAAGCCGATGGATGCTAATAGCACAAAATTGACCGTCGTGGAGATCTTTGGGAAGGTCCATGTCCAGCAGTGGACGTCTTTCGGCTGATACGATGATGACCTACGGCATGAATATGTTAAAGATGCAGGGCGTCAAGCTTTGATGATAATATCTTCAGACATGGCATCAAATCGCCGTATTTATTTTATATGCAAGGTTACTTTGCCTTTATTAGTTCAGTGGCTACTCTTTTTTTATGCTTTTTTTTATGAGTATTCTAGCAGTACCCATACATGAAGAGAGTAAAACCTACACAATATATTGTAATAATTTATTACAATAAGTTAAGATATTTTGTAATCATTAATTATTTCGTAATCGTACGTGTTACTTTTTTGATGCGTCACACGGTGAAACATTATTTTGTCAGGAGAACAGTTTGGTAATAAAATGTAATTCAAACTGGATAATTAAATTAAAATTCGCTAACGGATTGTATTTGCGCTTTGACCCACAATATATTTTGTTTCTGTTAAATGCGAAATGATATTCAAAAGTAAAAAAAAATCTACTTTATTGTTTTTTACGAAACTTAAAAACTTGTTAAAACTGCAGCTGCTTGTCACTTGAACCATGAAAAAAGCGCACACATGACACCTCTAGGTACAGCATGATAAATGAGAACATTTCCTATACAAAAAGGTGATTGATACCTGGTGTACACCGCCCTGCAAGTATTGGGTGTTCAAATTTATCACGTATTTGATGTTCATGCTCGCGTTTGTTCCGGTCAGTTAGAATTATGTCAGGGGTCGACCACTTACTCGTACAGTCACCACACGGGATTGTTGAGCCACTATAGAACCCTCTCACAGAAAGTCGACGGAAAATTTTGACGCAATTTCTTTTGAGTGACTTGACGTTGTCATTATGACAGGGTTCTATGGTGGCTCAACAATCCCGTGTGGTGACTGTACATTCAGCTTTTTAGGAGCTTTCGGTAATTGCTACTGAAAGTTTTGCTGTTATAACGTGGTTGACTTAGTTGGTAGTAACCCCGCCTACGAAGCTAGCGGTCCTGTGTTCGATTCCCGGTAAGGACAAATCTTAGCAAATACTTGTCTGACGAAACATGCGACTATGCGATAGATTATGATCGAACAATTTAGGCTCCTCAAATTGTTGTTACTCATTCTCTATGTTAGCTGGAAGAGATCCCCTATAGGTATAATCTTGCCTTTGTACATTCTATTTTATAAGGGTTTGTCAAACATTTATTTCAGCAGTATAGAGCTGACATACCTACTAAAAATGCTAAGGTGGATGTGCGGCGTCACCAGGCTCGATAAAATCCGCAACGAGTGCGTGCTAGGAAGCTTGGGTGTACGTGATATCGTCGACAAGATGCAGGAGAGTAGGCTGCAAAGGTATGGTCACGTGAAGAAGAAGCCGCCTGACTACGTTGGGAACTTGGCATTGTATATTTTGATCCAGGGGTAGACCCAAAACAAGGTGGAAGGATGTAGTGCTGAAGGACATGCAGGAGTGTCAAGCATCCGAGGACGATGTCGAGGACAGAGCGAAGTGGAGAAGAAAGATCAGGAAAGCTGACCCCACCACCATGTGGGATTAATAATAGCTAGGAAGAGAGAGGGTGATGTATACTTAACTTTATTAACTTTCATTGATCTTGAAGTTATCAAATCAATATTCGAGCGGTCGGCGAACTGAATCAAATCAGTCTTAGTCAATATTATCCATGCACCTATTTGGCTAAGGCTTAGGCTTAAAACAATATTTTAGTTGGTTTTTGTTTGTGTTGGGGTTGGTTCGAAGCTTACTTTGGCATAGCTTTCGTAGTTATTATTCAAACAAAAACTTTAAAATTCCTAATAATTTAAGCCTTTCAAACTACATCTGAAATTAAATTCAGTAAATACGCTTACAAATTCCAAGCTATTATATTTAGTATATTTTGTTCTATATTTAAATTAAGTCTGGCATTTACACTCCGGTTGAGCCGATAGTGCAATCGTAAATAGATAGATAAGTAAGAATATAAATATCAGTGGACAATTTTACACAAACTGACTCCCACAAAGCTCTGAGTCTGTCCTGTGGATAGACAACGATTTAAATACTTATAAATAAATAATATTTTAATACATAGAAAACATGCGTTTCTAGATTAAATTTAAGATTGTTGTCAAGACACACGAACAAAGTACTCGCGCTCAAAACACAAATAGTTGCCCTCACAGTAAGCGCCTTTTCACACGTGCCGGTTGGCCGGATAGCCGGCGCCGGATACCCGGCGGTGAATGTATGGCCATGCCGGGCAAATTACGCCGGTACGTGTGAAAGATAACGCACTTGGCCATACACTTCGTCGCCGACCGGCTATCCGGCAACCGGCACGTGTGAAAACGCACTAAATTGAATCGAGGACCCCTAGCTCAGTAGGCAGGGTCATTATTAATTAGTGCGTGCATGGCCATACATTCGCCGCCGCACTGAAAAAAATCCAGTCAAGAAAGATTTTTACTTAGTTGAAAAAAATTTACAAAATATACATAATATTAGTTACATCAAACAAATCTGGTAGTCACAACAGGTTTTTTGTGATTCAACTTATGTCTTAGTTGTTGTATCTAACGTCTTGTCAGGCTCGAATGAAATCAAGACGCTTATTAACATCAATCACAATCGTGTTAGAAGTAACCAAAACTTTTTTCAGTGCAACCGGCTTGTCTGAAAAGACACTTAGGCTAGGCACTCGGCCGAAAAACGTCACATTAATAATGAATGAGTCCATAAATGAGTTAGTAACATTCATCACATTCTTAAATAACTACGAGTTAGTAAATTACGACTAAAACAATGGAAATTAGGTAACGTGCAAGGACATCCACCTTGCCATCATCGCATCATCATAATACTTTAAAATTATCTTACATCAAAATTTAGATAACTATGCAAAGTTCATTGCCCGTAATCCATAGCTGTTTGCAGTGCGATCCGAATTCTCTTGGCAGCGCGGGGCGTGTTAAATGTTTACACGCGTGAAATATGAACGGTTCCGAATTCGGTGCCAACTAACGGCCGGCTTATTCTGCGCTGCAGTCAAACTGGGACGTCATTTTTTTAAGTGGAGTGCTTAGTACGTCAGCTACCAGCATTTTTTTATCCCCGACGGAAAAAGAAAGGTTTAGTTTAACGTGTGTATCTGTCTGTGACTTATGGTTGTCTAGATACCCCTAGTACTAGCTTAGGCCGGCCGCACTTTGGACGCGTTTTCGTACAAACTTACTTCTACGAACACGTACGAACACGCACGAACAATCCCGACCTTCCAATTACTATTGGAGCCGCAGACTAGGTGCGAGTTAAGCCAGTCTACGCCCTCCCATAGTTGTTGGAAGGTCGGGATTGTTCGTCGATTTTAAATAAAAAACATCCCAGATTCGGGTGGACGTCAGGATCTAGTCAAAAGGCTATGTCGTCAATTAAATAACAACATACATACATATATAACATAACGAACAAATCTTCGACATCCGCCCATTTAAACCAGCGAAAAGGTCAAGTGACAAAGCCTCTCAATCTATAATCAAAGGCTAATTGTTTTATAGTTGAAAGGGCCCTTTCAGTAACTCAATCAACTGGCTTTGTAGCAACTTTGCTCGTTACTATCGTAGGGTAAGTTTGTATTTCATTTGGAATGAACATAGTGGACGATAGGAATATGTGTTTGTATTTTATTACGATAAAAGGTTAAATTTTCTTCAATCTACCCGTTACCCAAGAAGGAATTTTCTGGTATCACAAGATCCCGACTAACATAAACCCTATTTACCTAGTTTGTAAGAGTTTGGATATATTTTTTGAAGTTAGATAACTATTATGGCAATTGGTTTATAAGTAGACTACTAAATATAAAATATGAGTTTTGGCGTACAACAGGGTGAACTTATCAGATGTTGGAGTACTTATCTAAATAATCTAAATGCAGTGTAAACATCGAAAATTAACCCACATTATTTTAATTGAAAGTACCAGGCGGACAGTATTAAAGAGGAGGTTGCGGGACACACTCGGACGGTGGGAACGATGTAACTAACCATTAACAAGCTCGGCGCTTGTCGGATCTCGGGCCATTTTCGATCGCTCACTCGCTCACGGAGCATGTAATACCACTGTGTAATGATTTTCAGAAAGGTGAATTTCTAGTCATGCATTTTCTAATTTTGCAGTTGGGAAATGGAGATAGAAAAGTGATTAACAGGTAGATCTCAGTCGGCAGGCGTTTACGCGTGCGTAGCATTCTTAGAAAATCAAGAAAAGTCCTTTCTTAGAAAATCTGCTTCTTCCTTAATACCTCGGGCTTCTTTATTTATAGACTTATGAATTCTTAGCAATTTCACTATTAGCAAATAAAATTAATTAGGAGTGAGAACACCTTCCGCCTTTATGAGCCAACGATTGCTTATTCAAGTACTTAATAGACCAAATAAATTTTCGCATTCGCTGGTCGGGAAATAATTTCCAATTAAGTTCAATTCGCTAGCCATACTTTCAATAAAGGTACGAGATAATCTGCGTTTATTTTTGGATGTTTACGTATATGTCAAAGAAAAGGACTTTTTTTGCTTCAGATGGACTTTCCAACAGGTGACCCGCAGGCTCGATTGGACTGCGGGTCATCTGGTGGAAAGTAACGATATAAAGAAAGAAAAAATATATACTCGTATTTCCACATCGAAAGTCAACTCACTAAATAAAAATAAAGAAATAATATTAAACTTGAACTATGTAGACATAAATGTACAAATATTTATTTTTATATTTTTACATTTTTACATCACGTGGGGGGTACGCGCGCGCCGCGAAGCATGGCGCAGCTGCGAGGCGCGCGCAGCGCTGGCACGCGTTCGAAACGCGTTGAGGCTGCCTGCCTGCCTGCGGTGTGCCGGGTGCTGCGTCTCGCTCACGCGAATCCTTTAATATTAACGCTTGCTGTAGTTGCAAATTCTACTTGAAAAAACAGACACCCGCAGCACCAGAAGAAATGATTAAGCTCGTCTCATAAAGGTCCCTATCCTAAGTCGTAGCGGGCGGAAAATACCACCGCAATAAGCTGTTCCACAGAACCAAGACTGATATGAAATTTGTAGAGCATTTATGCTTCATTCACAGTCTAATTCAAGTAAAATTATACCAATTTATCAATGAGACGTCGAAAAAACCACCAATAGAAATTTTGATTCATCTTAAGTATTATAATATTTCTCCATTCCTAGTCAAACATCTAGAGGAAAACCCAAAAAAACTGAAAAGAGCATGTCTTGCTGTGACGGTATCGGTTACTAAGGAAAACTAACTTGGACTTATAGACAGACAGATGGACGGACGAGGTGGAAATATAATGGTTTTTGTTGACTAAAAAGGTGAGAAAGTGTAGTGCTGAAGGACACGGAGGAGAGACAGGCATCCGAAAATGTAAAAAAGCTGATCCTGCCACCATGTGGTTTTAAAAATAGCTAGAGAGACAGATGAAAATTAATGTTAATGTTA
Source organism: Tortrix viridana (assembly GCA_963241965.1). NCBI lineage: Eukaryota > Metazoa > Arthropoda > Insecta > Lepidoptera > Tortricidae > Tortrix > Tortrix viridana. The sequence continues at coordinate 8,474,447 of OY725191.1, forward strand.
AAGGTGAAAAAGTGTAGACAAATGTAATATAAACTAATACCAACATGTTGATAAGATTAAACTGAAACGTAACTCAATTTTCCGTAATTTATGGTGTTTTACTCAGACTTAGCAATTTGCTTCAGATTCCCTATTCTGAAGCCTAGGCACCAACTTGGCCGTGTAATGCCTTCAATGTACATGAATACATATAACAGACCACCGGTTTAATTTTAGCATAGCGGCAGCTTTGGTCTTGACACAGATTAAGAAATCAGAGGTGTCAATGTTTACTTGCAAGTTGGTTATAAGTAAAAATAGATTTATATATTCACTGTGGATAAAAGGCGTAGTTATTACCACTATATACAGGGTGTTCCATGTGATTTTAACACGGAAAAAAAAACAATATTTTATTTTTAAATTTTGCATAGTTTACAATAATTATTATTGTAAACGCCATTTTTAGGGTTCCGTACCTCAAAGAAAAAAACGGAACCCTTATAGGATCACTTTGTTGTCCGTCTGTCTGTGTGTCTGTCAAGACCCTTTTTCTCAGGAACCCGTGGAGGTATCAAGTTGAAATTAATATCAAATACTTAAATCTGCAATCCCTTGGATCAGTGAAAAAATCAAACATCTAAGTCAACGCAATCAAAAGATACGGCCGTTTATGCCGCATATTGAAGTGAATCTCAAGGGAATCAAAACCTATAGGGTACTTCCTGTTGATATAGAATCATGAAATTTTGCAAGAAGCAATGTCTTATAGCACTAGTAAAGGAAAAAATCCGAAAACCGTTAATTTGTAGTTACATCATATAAAAAAAATGGACCAGTATAAACTGACACGCGTTAAGTATGCACTTTAGAACTTAGTGAGTGTCAGCTTATACTGGTCCGGTTTTTTATATGATGTAACTACAAATTAACGGTTTTCGGATTTTTTCCTTTACTAGTGCTATAAGACATTGCCTCTTGCAAAATTTCATGATTCTATGTCAACAGGAAGTACCCTATAGGTTTTGATGTCTTTTGGAACACTAACTACATGTTTGTGCGGAACCCTCGGTGCGCGAGTCCGACTCGCACTTGACCGGCTTTTTTTTATGCGTTATAAAATCACATGTAGTTTCACCCTTATTCGTTTATGCACTTTATCGCGGGACATCCTGTATAATTAATGTAAACACTCATCTCTACCTAATCCCCTCTTTCATAAACATACAACAAGCTTTTTTTAAGGTTATGCTTTGTCACTTTCTGTCAAATCGATTGTCATACATAATGATAGAGAAGGGCAAACCGTATTAGTTACCTAACTTTATTTTTAAGTTTGATTAAAGTTGCTGCTGTCACTTTCTTTGCTATGGCAATAGAATAAGACAACACGTCACTTTGACAAGCATTTAATTTAATTAACGTCTCTGAGTGCGGTCCTAAGAGGGTAATCTTCGTTCTCAATAATCAGACCAGAAGGTTAATCGACTGAACGATGTGACGTCTTAAATTTTTATTAACTTAAGTATCGTTGATCCGATCTTTATGAAATGGGATAGAAGAGCAGATGAGGCGAATACTTTTTTTTTTTTATATGAGCAAGGTCAGTCAGAGCGTTATGGGGTTAGGCGGGAAAACCGTGAGGCCCCTGTTCGGAGCGAACTACTTGTCTAAATGTGTCAAATTTTAACCCAAATTAATCAAATCTATCCACGTTCTGAATATTCTGAACAAGCATACATCAATCAACTTTTTGTTGTTGTATCCCGTAAGCCAAGAGACAACAGTATTAGAGTTTCTTAACAAATGGTTATAATATGCTTTGCAGAAACCCCACAAAAGGAAGGACTTGTTACCGCCACAAAAATCATGTTTGCTGGATTTATATATTTTAGAATCATAACCCTAAACAGTGACCCAGGAGATGTGTCATCACCATGGCAACGTGGTACACCAAAAAAATAATAGACCCAAGTAAAAGTGGTTATGCAAGTACCAGTGTTCCCGCTGCCACATGATCTATGGCGCTGCTACCATTCCTTCTAATTATGCCTCTCACCTTTAATTAAATCGGTGTAGGAAGATAAATTTCTGTCTAACTTTGTACTTGGTACTTGTACTGCGGTGTTGCAAATATCGTGTAACATTCGGAATAACAGTGAAATTGCATTTCATGATAACACTCGGTGAGTATCATGCGGGTTTTGTCTATGAAGCTAGGTTCAGCGTCGTGTTTGATGCACTTGCACTAATGCGCTCGAGTTTTAATTGAAATTAAGAATTATACTCGTGATATCTTTTAATTATTCACCGCACCAGTATTAAAGTTTTCTTCAAAATAAAATGAATATTTCATACAAGTTTTAGGTCCCAAAACAAGCTTTATATATTTATTGCTTAGTATATTTATTGTTGCCTATTACCCATAGTATATAATGATGGGTAGTAGGCAACAATAAATATACTTATAGGGAAATACATGGTTACATAAACATATAGCAAACATCCTCAAGAACAAATACGCGCGCTCATGATACTAAAATATTTGCCCATATCGGGATTTGAACCAGGGATGACCCGGGGTGTCCCTGGTTCAAATTGTAAGTTAAAATATATTTTATTCAGTTTAACTATAAATACACTTATTTCCGGAACACTAGTGATGTTAGAAGATTTTAGGCTTAAATCATGATCGTTGCGTATAGCGTCATCCTGCATGGTTAAATGTCAATATCCAAGTCTTCTTCCTAGACCATTCTACACTTAACTCACGGAAGCTATAACTTTAAAAATGGCTCAGCACTTTTAAAAGCTGCCAACCTTAAACATCCCACTTTCACCAGTCCCTTTAAACGTAATGAACCAGCGTCCTTTAAAAAGCCAGGGACACTTCCAACTCTTGCAAAGCGGACGGCGTAAGTTGCCCAAACTGGCAAGATAAACAAAAAGGGCACAGAGCGATGGCTTCATAATACGTGCCCCGCGGACGCGGTAATAACATGCACCCTACTTGTCCGCATCATCCTGTGTAATGTGAAAGGAACAGCAGCATAGGAAAGTGATGTGGCCTTGAGTTATTACTAGTGTGATCATCATCATTACCCATGTCCATACTCCATACTTATTAGTATGAGAGTATAAGTGTGAGAGTAACTCTGTTTGTTTGTTACGTTTTCAAAACAAAATGGCTGAACGAATCTTGAAAATTTTGGCAAGGAGAAAGAGTATATTTCGGAGAATGACAGAATACTGTATATTCCAGATTAATAGTTCTCGAGTTATTAGCGATAGTCTAGTTCTACGCCGACCTTGTCGCGGGCGCATAATACGGACTATACATATACCTAATTTTATATTAGAGACTGACACTATTAGCAACTTTACCTAGAGTTAAACTATAGTTTTGGTTTAAGTTATTATTATAATGTTTAACCTACAATACGGCCTTTGACAAAAACCCCGAAATCAGGGCTCCTACTTTCAGAACTCATAATCTTAAATGGTTTAACGGATTGTCATCACACAAAGCTAAAAACACTCCCGTTTAAATCACCTTTCTAACAAAAAAGCTGAATCAAAATCGGTTCCCTAAAAAGCTGACCGCGAAACTTAGAAAGCCTGACTGGGTGACTCATCAACGCCCAGCCTAAATCCTTGGACCTAGAAAGCTGTAAAAAGAGAAGGCCTGACTGAGTGTCTCATCAATGCCCAGCCTAAACTCTTGCACCTAGAAAGCTGTAAAAAGGGAAGGCCTGACTGAGTGTCTCATCAATGTCCAGTCTAAACTCTTGCACCTAGAAAGCTGTAAAAAGAGAAGGCCTGTCTGTGTGTCTCATCAATGCCCAGCCTAAGCTCTTGCACTTAGAAAGCTGTAAAAAGAGAAGGCCTGACTGTGTGTCTCATCAATGCCCAGCCTAAACTCTTGCACCTAGAAAGCTGTAAAAAGAGAAGACCTGACTGAGTGACTCATCAACGCCCAGCCTAAGCCCTTGGACCTAGAAAGCTGTAAAAAGAGAAGGCCTGAGTGACTCATCAACACCCAGTCTAAATCCTTGGACATAGAAAGCTGTAAAAAGAGAAGGCCTGACTGAGTGACTCATCAACACCCAGCCTAAGCCCTTGGACCTAGAAAGCTGTAAAAAGAGAAGGCCTGACTGAGTGACTCATCAACACCCAGCCTAAGCCCTTGGACCTAGAAAGCTGTAAAAAGAGAAGGCCTGACTGAGTGACTCATCAACACCCAGCTTAAACTCTTGGACCTAGAAAGCTGTAAAAAGAGGCCTGACTGAGTGACTCATCAACACCCAGCCTAAACTCTTGGACCTAGAAAGCTGTAAAAAGAGAAGGCCTGACTGAGTGACTCATCAACACCTAGCCTAAACTCTTGGACCTAGAAAGCTGTAAAAAGAGAAAGCCTGACTGGGTGACTCATACTCGTATATCAACGGACATAGAAAGCAGAAATTTTGCACAGAAGTTCCCTTTATGATGTAGACAAGGAATAAGACGGGATTTTTCGAAATTCCCACTGAATCTCATTTTCCACGTGGGTGAAACCGCGAGTGAAAGCTAGTTCGGACATACGTAACACTCGAGCCTGCTGGCACTTTCTCTGCGGACGCCACATCCGCCCTAAACTAATTAAGTTGAGGGCAGACCCTTTTAAAGCTCATTAAAATGAAACGCTTGTAGCCAGCGGCACTCATTATTATAAACATCTAAGTTTGCATACGCCACTCAACAGAGGCGCAGAAAAAGGGTAATCTTGTGCATTGTTATAATTAGGCCTGCGTGGGTTTTAGGAATGATGATGGGTTACAACTTGCCCGCGACTTGTTTGTCGATATATACCTGTCTCTTTCCAATTGTTACGAAAGAGAAATGACCGACAAGAGAGAAAATACTGATGTGCTAGCCGTACCATGATAGAGCGGTGAAAGAGCTAACATGGGACAGCCTGTCAGTCGAAATAAATATCTATAGTAGACGTTTTTTTATATATATATTTATTTTATAGATATACATGAAATATATCTAAACACATTTAATAAAATGACTCGTATATTTAAAATGCCTTAAAATAAATTTAAATTTTTTCCCGCTAAAACGCTGACTTCTGTCATGAGGTCGCTATGACGTCACGATCCTCTAAACGCTAGTTTATACTTTAGTACTCTGTGGCTCACGCAAATCTTGTTTCTTGGCAAAATGTCAAAATGTTTTTTGTTTAGAGTGATGTTATTTATTTATTTATTTATTTATTTATTTAAACTTCTTTGCACAATACAATCAAATGTAAAACGTACAAATGGCGGACTTAATGCCTAAAGGCATTCTCTACCAGTCAACCACATGATTAACAGAAAGCTGTAAATAACAGGTGCATTGGAAAACTAAACAGTAATGAAAACAATGGTACCTACTTAATTTAATAAATATATATAAAAATATATAAATATATATATATATACTCGTATAATACATATATGTTATGTTTCATAATGAAGATGAATTATTTATTATTTTTAAAATTAATTTAAAAGATATTATTAAAATAAGAAGCATGAAAGTGTGATTTTCAGTAATTGTATATTAAACACTACCGGAAAAAATATAATATTTAGTATTATTTATTATTATATATATTTAGTATTTAGTAGTATTTATTTTCGTTTAGTGTCTACACCCCTATTACACTGGAGGGATAAATTACTGAAGACCGACGCGCCCTGCATGCAGATGCGAAGAGGACAGCTCAGAATTGATCTACAAGTTTTAGGATCAGCGTATGAATAATCGATCGATATGAAACCAAATGTTAAACTGTAGAGAATACGCGTTACGAGTATATTGACAGTATCTCTATCGCTAATAATTAGGTAAATCGGAAATTAGAAATGCAACAGGTGGTTGAACCACTCGGAAATTACTGAGTTATTAAATTTACGCTGATATTTATTTATAAAATGAATTAACAAAAACATCCCGGCTTTAACTTTAACAACACCTTATTTTCAAACAAATTCTCGGAAATTTCACCTTCCCGATTCATACATTTATTTTAGCGTATCAAAATATAAAAATAGGACGTTTACGTAACGGGTAGCTATCACTTTATCGAAACACTTTTCATCGAACGTATCATTTCATCGGAAGCTAATTTCCACGTGCAGGAGTTATAACTTTTTGGTGGTCACAGGTCTAACCTAACCTAACCTATGTAACCCATGCTTAAGATAACCTGAAAACAATAAGGTTTCAGCAGAAATTAGCTTTCGATGAAAAGAAATTCGATGAAATGATACGTTTGATGAAAGGTGTTTCGATAGAGTGATGAAATACCTTACGTAAGTCATATTTTCCTAAAAAAACACGAATCAGAAATATAAAACTTTGAAGGATGAACAAAAGCCTCTACAGAAATTGAGGGTTTAGTCACTTTTCAGTACTTTGGAGGAGAATTTCGAAAATACGTGTCTGTGTACTCTCTAACATTATATCAAAATAAATCAAATCGGAGCCGGACAGTTGGGTTTTCCCTGTTAGTTCTTTCAAATGTTAAAAAAGTACATCATTGTCTTAAATAATATGCATAATTTTATGCATATTATTGCAGAAGGTATTCACCTTCTCCCTTTTTTTTACCCACTTTGAGTGTAGACCTTCTCATTTGTATCTATACCACTTTCTCCTATCTCTCCTATCTTCATCCCGTTAAAAAAAAGTACTTTTTGTTAATTACTTACTTCTCCTAATTAGGCTATATCAGGCGGATCGATGTCATAATGCGTCTAAAATATCATCACACAAACATTTAAGTAAGAATCGAATTATAAGCCTCCTTTACCGCACTCCGGCAACAAAATGGTTTTAATTTACCTACACCCCGATTTCAAAGGGCTCTGTCTACTATTTCACTGTAATTCATTATGCCAAAAGGCCCAAAGTCGAATAAAAGTTACTGGACCTGAATCCCTTTTTAATTTCGTGTGAAACCTTTAACGTTTAAATTAAACCAGAGTTAATTTATTTGTTAATTAAAAGTATCTTTGTCAAGCTAATTAATTTAAGCAAATTAGTTTTCCTAGAAGATAAATTACTTGCGTTAATTCAAAACTAGGAATATTAAACATTTAAAACTAGCGTGAGTCATTAATAATTATTTAAAACAGAATAAACACTGATACGACTAACTCACGTGTTAGTCAGGAAACGGCCCGATAGGTTTCGGACTCGTTAAGCCGCGTCCACATTACGCGCGGCAAACCGTCGAACATTGGCTCGCGCGGTGGCCGCGCGTAATGTGGACACGAGATGTTACGGCAATTCTTGTATTTGTGTTGCAGACTGAATAAATAGTTATTAAATGTTGAAATCATTGTATCCAGTTAATATGATTATCACATTTATTATGGCGAAAGGTTAGCTTGGTTTTTAAAAGGATAATCATATTTCAACATTATTTTAATGTTACTATTCATAAGTCCGACCTTGAGTTGATTTAACCATTTCAACGTCTTTGACAGATATATCCGCACCACTGGTCCAACGCCAACGACGTATATTACAACGGTCACAGTAGACAATGCAAAATAAAGCTGAATTCTATGACGCAAGAGAAAATAACTTCAGTTTTCAGCCGTCATTGGTGTGTGTGACGACTTTTGCAAAATGACATGGCGTCGAAATGTTTAACACGCCTCCTACCTACGCTCTTTACATTTAGTTTAGTTCGTTAATAAATAAATCAGATGTAAGTATTTCTTAACAAATAATTGTTGAGTTAAATCTTCAAGTTCTGCTATATATAGGTTATAACCTCTATATGACATCTCACATCAGTTATCTCTTACCTGGTTATACGGAAGCTATACGACGTAATTTGGGTGCTATCTACACAAATGACATTACCTATCAGTTACGAGTATAACGCTAGAGGAGGGTCCAAAGTATGGCAATCAATCAAAGCTATCTGCAATCTTCAGCGTACCTATTTCCTAAGGTCGTCTGTCAAATCACCTCTCGTTAGAACTATTGATAATGTGTTATGTGACCTTTAGTTGTAGAAAGTAGATTTAGAATCGTAGATTAATCATCTATTTAAAAAAATGGTTATATCTCTAATGGTGGGTAATATTGAAAAACGAGCACGATATCCGAAGAGCAAAGGTGACGTGGCGTAGCGAGAAAATCGCGATGATTTTGTTTTATTTGCAGTGTTAAATATTAACACTATGTTATAGTAATACGGTTAAATATTAACAACAAATATTTCAATGCTCGTCTCGCCAATTAGACTACTTTCACCGCAGCCAAGCGGGAAATTTTACTATACAAATTTCAGTTCAATCCCATCCCCGCCTCGCCACGCCTAGCCGGTGGAAAAGCACCTTTAAGCAAGATTAAGTAATCTTGCTTAACTCTTCGGATATCGTGCTCGTTTTTTCCGCACTGTCACAGGCAAGTACGGAAGGCGCTATTCCTAACAAAATAGCGTTAACACTTAACATAGTTCAAACATAATTTGTATTTTATCCTTTTTAACAAACTCACTTTTAAATTCAACAGTGAAGTATTAACCGGCAAACTTAAGCTGCCCCGCGCGCTCGATAGCACGCTAAGCATAGTTAGGTACTCACCGCTTTAGCCGACCTGCCTCGTCGTCGAGACCTGCGGCCAAATTAAAAAGGCACACACTAACTTTTCAATAATGCTCTGACGGGGCAATAGATTTACTAACTCCGGAGGTGAGAACAAAGATGGCTGGTAAAGCCAAATTTGTTTTTAAGGTGCGGTTGCAAGGCGTACAATACTGACCTAGGGAATTATAAGTGTAGGTATAGGAGGCGTTGTTTTTAATAAGGCGTTTGATTTCGAGCTATTCAACGCGAAGTTTTTCAAAAGACGCTAACAGCCATGTGAACAGAGCTACGCCATTCCTGCCTCCGTTGGGCAAGACCCTCCCAACTATCACGGGGTATGTTACATGCCGTTAGGTAACGCTTTAAGACATCCTTGTATCGCAGGAATTGACCTCTACGTTTCCGCTTTTCTTCCTTGACTTGTGAATAAAAGACAGCTGCATACGCACAAGATGCCTGCACCATCTTAACTGCCTTTTTATAAGCATGGAACTGTCCATATTGGTCCTTTGCAGTACTTGTGAATATGGGATTCGGTCCTGCCACCTCACATAAATGATTTATTATAAGGTATTACTATGTAAGTGTGTGTGTGTGTGTGTGCCAAATCCTTTCAGCCGTTTACGAGTGCCGTTACAAATATCCAAACATCCGTAGAAACTTCTACATTATAATATTTAGTAGGAGTAGGATAGGAAAGCAATTAATTATATTGATTATTTATAGTACTATGGTTACTACATAGTTTATACCTCTTTATATCTACCGGTTTCTTCAAATAAAATATAAAAAAATATTGTGAATTCCAGATTCAGTAAGCCCATAAGGTTTCCCAATATTTTAGCGTGGCAGAGTTTTTGCCAACTTTTTTAAATGATTTATTATAAGAACGTAATACAACTGCAAAAAGTATTAACACTAGTAAAATCCCAACGGAGCTGTGCTGCCAAGTTTTTTGAAGATATATTGTTCCCAAAGTCGCAGTTAGGGTCGTAAATTGCAATTAAAATATGTTGCACCATTTCGGTGTAAGTACGGGGCTAAAAATAAGGAAAAAAACTTGAGAGTCAGATACATTAGAGGTTTTGAAGCTCAGACAGAAATACATTTCATACGAGTATCTTTGAAGAATTCATGTCACTTTTATATTTAAATGAACTTTTATCTAACTTTACTTGTTTTCTTGTCTGTTTGTTTGTCAGTATCTTCAGTTCAAATCTTGCAGTTATCTTTGTAAAGATTTTCCTTTTTGGAATAGATTAAAAATAAGAATACCTATTTAATAATTATGGTGTCTTAGAGATTGATCTCATGAAGTCGAAAAGTGGCAACAGGATCTGCGCTGTATTTAATGTACACTTTTATTTTAAACCTTAAGCGTTAAGTGTTACGTTAGAATATGGAACAAATTATTATTTTTCCCTAGCACCTATCAAATTTTATCTCGTGTATGCATGCTAAACCCACAGTCGTTCTTTAAAAATATCATTGTGATAATAAAGATGACTGTTGAGCTTATCAGGTGAGATCACGATGAAAGTCTACAAATAAAACTAAGTGTTGTCTAAAGCAATAAAAAGGTTATAGTCGTCCTATATGTAGACATAATAGTGTTACAGTCATCCACTATACGACCTAGCGGTCGTATAGATCTATAAAACGAGCTATTTGTCTATTCCACACTAACTAATGCCTCGGTCGCAGACGGAGCTCATTAAAGAGTCGTGTTGACTTTAGCTAATGTCACCAGGTATGTTCACCTCTTAATGTGCTAAACAATTAAGGAGTACACTCTGTTTCATGAGAAAAACACTTTTGTAGATAGTATTTACATAGGTATTTAAACATTGTGTTCGCATTAGACATAATATTTAAATTTTGTTGCCTAAGCATTCCACTAAGTTAATTATAAGGGGACAATCTCACACAAAATACCTAATCCCAAACAAAGCTATTGGCTTGTATTATATGTACTAGACAACGATAAACATTCTTATATAGAGAAATAGATACTTCAATAAATATAAAACTCATACATATGACTTAGGAACAAATACTTGCACTCATCACACAAATATTTGCCCATACCGGGATTCGAACCCGGGACCGCTAGCTTCGTAGGCAGGGTCACTACCATCTAGGCTAACGGAGTCGTCAAGCACAAAACTTTATGACACGAGACTTTATTGTGCTAAGACTTTTTGATGCCGATAGTTATTTCAATATTCAATTAAAATTGTCCTTGTGAATAGACGTAACTTCAATTATCTATACTAATATTATAAACAGGTAAAGTTAATAAATTTGTTTGTTTGTTTGTATGTAAGGAACTACACCGGAACCGGAACTACACATCCGATTTCAAAAATTCTTTCACCAACATTTAGATTGGACTTTTAGGGTGTACATAGGCTATATTACTATCACTATATTTTAACTTACGAAAGTACTGACTCCACAGACAAAGTCGCGGGCGGAAAGCTATTGTTGGGTACATTAATTTGAAGCCACAAAATTGGCCTCAAAGTTCTCAAGTTTCGGGAACAGGGGAAGACTTTTCTGTGACCCTAATCCAATTTTCTTTTGTTCTCCATCGTTGCGTAACAATTCGAGAAGTCTAGACAAATCGAAGGCCACTGACACGAGATATTACGTCAAACGGCTACGTCAGTTTGACGTGTAATTGATATGTTTGCTGTGTAGCTCGCCTATCGATTACTCAGATAATATCAAGTGGTCTGTGTTTACTGCAAAAATAAAGGTAAACAACACAGAATAAAGTGGGTCTAATATGTATTAACTATACTATAACCGCTTATAATAGTTTCTTAATCCCTGTATTACGTACATCAATTTCAAGTCCTCTTTATCATGTTCAAGTAAGAAAGTCATAACTGTTTGGACACTCCGCAGAGGTAAGTCGGTTCCCCAGTTTTAGGTACTGTAGGAGGCAAATATAGGAGTGAAATGCTAGGTCAAGGTGATGTTGACGGAATTCGGACGTGTGGTTCGGAGCTTTCGATGGATTGTACGATGATGGGACTTTGCAGCTGGACATAAGGCAATTAAACACTTGTCACGCTGAAAAAGATGATATACATAATATTAATTACATCAATCAAAGCTGGTAGTTGTTTCTGACCACTTTTGGAAGAGTAAGGTGATCAGTTATTTATCACTTAACCCGTGGCATTCTATGGCGATTGAAGAATCTTTTAAACTCACAAAAAAATTAAAACTAAACCAATTACTATCCTGAACTTTGCAAACGAGTAATAAGAATTGAATTAAATTCAATTATAACTTTATTACTTTTACCTTTTAAAAGTTAGCACCGTCTCTTATTTACTTGTATCCGAGTTAACTCGTAGAAGAGATTGCAACTTTAATCTCTTAGACGAGATTAATAGTTTGCTAAGAAGCTCTCAGGAAGTTAAAGTACGCTCTGTAACGTTCTAGGAAACCACTCTCTAGTCCTTGTTTTAGATTCAGTGAATTGATTGTTACCCCTCGTGTAAAGGGTTAAGTATTCAATGAGAGCTAGTTGACTGCTTACTTTACGAATACAACGTCAGCAATTAAATTAAATTAGCGACCTGCCCCAGCTTCGCAGGGATAAATTATAACCTTCCTAGATAATCCCTCTTTCTATTGACGAAAACCGCATGAAAATCAGTACAGCAGTTTCTGAGATTAGCCCGAACAAACATGAACTCAGCGCGGCGGGAGACTGATTGATTGATGTAAAACATACAAGCGTCTTTGGTATGATTATAGAACAACCCCTTGAGTAAAACGACAAATACTAAAAACCGGCCAAATGTGTACGGAACCCTCGGTGCGCGAGTCTGACTCACACTTAACCAGTTTTTTAGGATTCCGTAACAAAATGGTAAAAAGGAGCCCTTATGGTGAGACTTCGTTATTTGTCTGTCTGTATGTCACAGCTGTTTTCCTCAGCAACTACATAAGCTATCAACTTGAAATTTGGCATCGTTGTGTAACTTGCTTGCCCGCATCTGTGTTTAGTAAAAAAATATGAAATTAATTTTATAAATAATTGAAAAGGGGTGTAGAGTGGGCTCAATCTGTACATTTCAAAACTATTTTTTATATTTTTCCGTGACGCACTTTTTGGTTTATATTCAAAAATTTACAAAAATATACCGTTCCCATTATTTCCGAAGTTTATGAACCAAAAAATCTGAAAAATTCCTAACTTATAGATAATTATTTATATTTTACGGTAAAGATCTGTTCAAAAATTTTGACAAGTAAAAATGAACCTTATTGCATACGAATTAAACTAAATAAAAAGGTTTATTTTTGAATTACAGACTTAAAAATACGGAACCCTCGGTGCGCAAGTCCGACTCGAACATGACCAGTTTTTTTTACAATACGTTTACTTTAACTGTCAAGTGAATCCGAGCTAGTTACTATAACGTTATTAGTATTATAACTATATGGTATAAAAAAGGTAAATACAGACTTTGTTTATGTTATTTGTCTGGGGATGACATAGAATTGAAACCGTACCTACCTTCAAACCGGAAACGGATACAGAGTAAAGTTTCATGTTCGTAATTAATATTTGCATAATCTGCGCAGATTCTCATTTCAATACATGTTTATGTACGTGATACCCTTTATTAATCTATGACATTGAAATTTAATCCTTAATGCATATCAATAAGGTATTTTGTTTGAATTTAATTAAAGAGCGCCATGTTTGATTAGATTAGGTACATTGGTTTCGAAATTCGTAGCAAATATCGCAAGATTTTGTATCGCTGAGCGCTTTTATAATTAAAAAATCACCATTTTACTTGTTTATTTATTTAAATAATTGTAACAGTACTAGGCCATGGAAATTGAATACAGTTTATCAAGCTTGCTTAACTAAATATTTAAATAAAAACATCCCTGTGCCTGTGGTAATAACTTTAAGACCAAACAATAAAGATATTACTTTGACTTTGGCTTTTATAGTTCAATAACTAAAAATAATAGTAAAAACGAGCCACGAACATAATCCTTAATTCGAGTGAAAATTTCGCACTTTACCGGTACCTAAATTATTAAAACATTTATTGCCTATTCACGGAACCCTATTAATATGCCTACGCTGTCCGTCCGTCCGTCCGTCTGTCTATCTGTCTGTCTGTCCAAAACTATAAAAATCTTTTGTATCTTTTGAACCGTAATATATAGCGGGTTGATTTTTTTTTCAGAATATTGTGTTATTACGGCGGATTTGCTAACAAATAAAATAATAATAATAAAATGAAATAATACCTTTATTATTTCATTTTATTATTATTATTTTCCCCATACAGGGTCCCCATACAAGAAAAGTTTTTTTTTTCAACGTATTTTTATTTTTGTTGTATCGTAAGAACGACAAAATATACAAGCGTCAAATTTGGTATGATTATAGAACACACTATAGAATAACAACAAATACTTTATAACCAGCCAAATGTGTACGGAACCTTCAGTGCGTGAGTCCGACTCGCATTTACCTGGTTTTTTTATTTACAACGAAAAATCCCCAAGTATAAATATTTTTTTTATTATAATCTTTGTGAACACACGTTAAACTGGAATTTTAAATGTTATGTTTGGAGTTGGTGCTTTTTAATTTTAACAGAGCGGAATGTCAAATTCAACCACGATACCGTAATGAGCCCCTCGGGGGAGATACGTCCTGCGAAAATGATTGCAAATATTAATGAATCGGTGGCTCGAATTACCGACAACGGGCGCTCGGGGCGGGCGATGAACCGCGGCGTTGTTCTGGAGAACTCACAGCAAGCTTGATTAAAGTAATAAGCATGTCATTTGCGATTCTATTATGTAGAGTAGAAAAATTAATTGAATCTGAACTTAAAAAATATATATTTATCTTATGTTGTTAAAAAAAAACGTCTCATTTTAGTGTCATTGCCAAAAAGTGGTTTTTTTAAGCAAAAATGCGATTTCCACTTCCTGGACTTTTCTTCTACTGTGAAATAGATATACTGTTGGTATTGAAGTAGTCATACACTGAGTAAAAACCTATAAATAAATAAATATCAGGGGACAATCACACAGATTGACCTAGTCCCAAACTAAGCTCTAGGCTTGTACTATGGGTACTAGACAACGATAAACATACTTATATAGAGAAATACATACTTAAATACATAGAAAACATCCATGACTCAGGAACAAATACTCGCGCTCATCACACAAATATTTGTCCATACCGGGATTCGAACCCGGGACCGCTAGCTTCGTAGGCAGGGTCACTACCAACTAGGCTAACCGCGTCGTCAAAGAAGTTTGACTAATAAATAATAAGTTTAATAAACATTATTAAATGTTCAAACCTGAATATAATTTAATAACAAATAAACCTTCTGACACCCAGGCAAAATGAGCCCCGTGTAGAATCCTGGATATATTTTCAACGGCATTTCAGTTAACAATATTATACACACGTATTATATCTCGTTAGTCGAATAATGAGATTTTTCGTCACAAAAAAACACAATTTGCGCTCGGGAATGAAAGGTAAAAACCCGAATTAATGTCACACAGCTTGCCGTGAAAGTTATATTAGTTGGTTTAAAAATTTAATTGGTTTTGGAATTTTAAACAACTCCACAGTTTGGGAAGCGCTTTTCATTCGTTACCGAGTTAAAATTACAGTTTCTGTTAACACAAATTTAATGTTTTCTAATTGGATATAAACTTGGTCGATGGACACAACGGTACACAATCATTATAAAAATATTAAATAAATATAAAACCTCCAATACGCGTAAACCCACATTCGCGTCGAGAAAAACGTACAGCGTACAATATTCGCGAAAAAAAACTAAAGAAAAGATAAAAAAAAAAAAAAAAAGTAAGAAAGTCGTTCAAAAGAGCCGCTGTTTGTCGCCAAAATAATTTAAGATATTACTTTTATTAACTTCATAAATGTATTTATTTTAATCTATCAATGGGCCGAGTAGCCTGAAAATAAATTAATTTAATATGCCTTTACCCAGCAGTGGAATACTAACACAGGCTTAAAAAAAATTGATTTGAGTACTGAATCAAAGAAGTCGGTTAAAAAAGACACAATCACCAAAACGCTTAGAAGCCTTACCTTTTTTCTGTAAAGGGCGTATCAATCGATGTGTTTATTTCAATTCCTCAAACTCTTTCCATCCGCGATGAAAGAAAACCGGTCTTAAAGGTGGCTTCAAAGGCCGAGATTTATCGACATGGGATTACTCCCTAGGCAGGATTAAAACCGTTTGTTGGAGGTAAACGGATACATACAAATTAAGGTGTGCAAATGGATATTTGAGTCCCTTCCTAATGCCTTACCGAGAGACTGATTCGATTACAAGTAGAATTCTGTATTTCTGTAAAATGTGGCTTAATGGCTTTAGAATGAATTAGTTTTACTTTATGATGCCACTTTATGAATCGTTTTTTAATTCACATTGAAAGTGTTAATATTTTTATCATAATATTTATTTTTGAGTGCTGTAAGCGAGAGCTCAGAATGGCATTATGTAAGGTCGCCGTTAATAGAACTTGGAAAAAATGTAAATAAATTAGTACTGTTTGACAGATAACCTCAAATATTCACCATGTTTTTATTCAAAAATAACGTATATTGAATAGTTATTTCATCTTAAACCTAATATGAAAATAATGATCTAGTGTATAAATCATTGCAAATACCTCACTTGATCATTAAAAGTACGTGATTATCGAGTAATCATGGTAAATTGGTTCGTTTTGGTTTTGTTTACATCGTTCACAAGTTCTATTGACGGCGACCTTAGTAAGTACGCACGTTTGGCAT
Source organism: Tortrix viridana (assembly GCA_963241965.1). NCBI lineage: Eukaryota > Metazoa > Arthropoda > Insecta > Lepidoptera > Tortricidae > Tortrix > Tortrix viridana. The sequence continues at coordinate 8,490,920 of OY725191.1, forward strand.
ATAAACCAAAATAAGTACTTAATAAGCATTTTATTTGACTCTAACATAGATTTTTTTTCTTATCTTTTTTATTACTGCATCTAATACATTATAAACCTCGTTTATTGCTGATAGTACAAGGAAAACGAACATATATGCCATTCCGAGCTCATGCTAAATGTCTATTAATTTTGCTATATAGATTGTATCATTCAGAAATTGCTCAAAATTTAACAGGACGCCTCATTAATGGATAAGTTCGCCTTTGAGCATGCATTTTTGTAAATATGTTTTGTATTTATTATTTTTAACAGGATTTTGGATTTTAAGCATTTCTAAGCAACCTGCCAGGTTAAAAGTATAGGTACAGCAATACAATAAACAAGCATGCGCTCTGCCCGGCAAAAGTTCGCTTCTGGCTTACCACCAGTTTGCGACCCACATTGACTAAGAGCCGTATTTAATTGAATCCCTCTCGCAAGCCGAGACACAGCTTATTAAGAAACAGACTGAGCACTAAGTTTTCAATTGTTATTTACACAAGGCTCACTTGAAAGCGCCTTTAGACAGTTACCCGCAGTTACGTTATATGTATAACAAAAGGATTCCGTTAATAATCTCGACATGTTTAATATTATTAATGAGGGTATTTTTGTTTATTATTTTACCTAACTTGTCAGAAGTCGGACAAATTGTACAGTTTCAATACTACAGTCACCACACGGGATTGTTGAGCCACTATAGAACCCTCTCACAGAAAGAAGACGGAAAATTTTGACGTAATTTCTTTTGAGTGACTTGACGTTGTCATTATGACAGGGTTCTATGGTGGCTCAACGATCCCGTGTGGTGACTGTACAAAAGGAACGGTGCTAAACGAATCCTACACTTGTGAAACCTCCCGTAAAAGCTAGATTTTGGTACTGTCTGCCAATTTACCCTATCTGTCTTATCAAATTTGACAAGTCGTGGCTTCTAGCGAAATTAATTTGATATAGGATGGCTTGTGCAGTCTTACCTAAGTACTAAAACCAATTTCAATAGATGTGTACTCGGTAGGACCTTTATAATGCCACCATCAATGCCGTTCGCGTGGCTGAAGTTAATCTGACACGCCGTCGACTCGTTAAGAAGAAGTAGAATAGATAATGGTGATTTTTTTTGCAGTGCTCCTTCCTTATTATTGTCACATAACTTCCTTTGAGAGGTGCTGCTGGTAGGATATATTTTTCGATATTTTATGAAACTAAAAAGTACAATACTGAGCAGTGAAAAGTGAACTTTTTATAAAAATCTTATCTGTAGCGGCATAGAGCGTGGTTAAAAAGAATTTCCAAGCTCCACGATACGGAGAGAGATATGCTTCAAAGAAATGCGAATCGAACGATTGAGTGAACGAAAGACGTTCACTCGTTCAATCGTTCAGTGGCTCAGCGGCGCGATCGTTATCCTTAGAGTTTTGATTAATTAACTTGATACCTTTGAGGAATGTCTTTTTAATGATTTAAATAAGTTTATTTTCATTCGTCATTTGAGTTTCACAAGGCTGGATTTTATCGCTAATCGTTTCATTCACTTAAATCTCAAGTAAAATATTAGTCATCAAACTTTAACATAAATTCTATAACAAATTATAAGATAACATACAAAACCACGTTCAAGTTATTTACCAATTTCCTTGCTTTTTCGATTATGTTCATGTCGATTTCCTTCTTTTGATCTGCAATGTGCGGAAAAGTACAGATTGATGTAATTGGAAATCAAATCCGCCAATTTTTTCCTTGTTCTTTCTATTATTAATACGTTTTTATATTTTGAGACGAAAACATTCGCACAAAGTCTGTAACCACAACTACCTACGGATTATATTATTCATTCATAAGGGTAAGGTGAATTTAATAACCCATAATTGTTAATTCATTAAACCCTAATGAATAATATAACCACTTCATTTCGATTCATTTGAAGAAGACTTATTTGTATTACAATAATCAAGTGTTACGAATTCATATTATTAATTGAAACTCATTGTTCTCTATTAATTTCCTCCCAAACCTTTCAACACCGCTACATTTTTAGAGCTATTTAATTTAAAATCTAATTTCTCTTCAGAATGAAATTTAATTCAGGCTCCTTCTGCCGCTCTTTGTTCAATGGGTCCTCAAACAATGTGAAATTTCTTGACATTTAAACGTAATTATTTGGATTTTGGAGCCAAAGCCATTTTTAGGGGAACGCGGAATCAATCTCGAATTTCATACGGAAGACAAAAATAAGATAGCGAGGAAATTTTCAAATAATGTATATGCTCTCTTAATGTCTTGACAATAGTCAGGTATTTTCGAGAATTCATTTTTGTCCTTCGTTTACAGAATATATCCCTATATTCATTTTAGGATAACAACTGGAAATAGACAGAAATATCTTAACCTTATTTGATAATAATCTTATTAAATTTTATGAACATTTTGTACAGTTTAATTAAATATATAAATTGTTAATGATGAAATAGATTATTATAATTAAATAAAATAGCCTTTTTGTTCATTTAAGTGAGTTTAAATTCAATAGATAAGATTTAAAACCTTAGGTATTTGTTTGTATCAACGACTACAAGTTTGTACCTGTAGTGTGTGTAGGTATACTGAAAAGTTAAATAAATAATGTTCAGGTGGCCTAGCCAATATGCTAACGCTAACTTTGGCACTTTTCGATAACTGTCAAAATGTATAGAATTGTCGTTAGCTAACGATCACGCGTGTCAGCCGCTTATGTCAATTCCATAAATTTTCTCGATTTTCGAAAATCGTAAAGTTAGCGTGATGCGTCTTGCCTAGGCCTCCTGAGCCCTTACCCAAGATACCTATCGATAACTAGCGTTTCTATTCGTTTCGTTTTTAAACCAATCGCGTCACTGGTAGATCACGTGACTCTCCGTATGACGTGATCTACCAATGACGCGATTGGTTTAAAGACTAAACGAATAGAAACGCTAGTTAGTGATGGGCATCTTGGCTAAGGGCTCAGAGCCCTTAGCCAAGATGCCCATCGCTAACCAGCGTTTCTATTCGTTTCGTTTTTAAACCAATCGCGTCACTCAACTGGTAGATCACGTGACTCTCCGTATGACGTGATCTACCAATGACGCGATTGGTTTAAAAACTAAACGAATAGAATCGATAGTTAGCGATGGGCATCTTGGCTAAGGGCTCTGGACCGTAATACGGTGGTCGATCGAGCTTTGATATTTACTAAGAGTTTTAGGATACCCTCTATACTATCTAGTACTTACTTTAAACTAAATTTTTATTAAATCCCCAACTATTCTCTAATATTGGCTTAAAATATATTAACCAACTACCAAACGAAAAACTCTCGTTTGAGGATCCGTATACATAGTCATATTTAATTTAATTTAATTTTAAATTATTTTAGTATTTTTAAACTCACCGTTAAGAGTCCATCGACAGTCTATTTCGTTTACTCGCAGGCAAAGTTTCTAATCAGTAGTTTGAGTAACACCCTTTTGTCAAAGGTTGAGAACCTCAGAACGACAATTGTACAGCAGTTCTCACGTCGAGCCACGCATTGTTCCAGCTCTGAACGGCTGAATGGCTGAACGAATGAATGGTTGAGTGAATGAATGAAATGTCCTTTACACTCTATGGACCGGTACGCTCTGAACGAAGCCGATTTACAGAGCAAGATGATTTGCCTCTGTTTGTGATCGAGACTCAAACGTCACTCTATTGTTTAAATACGTAGCGCACAATAATAATATACAACATGCAAAATCTTCAAATAGACGCAAAAGTAAATAAGAATTATACAATTCAAACCCAACTGTTTGATTTTCTCGTTTGTTGCTTTCGTATTCATCCAATAATTGAAATAGCAGATCCTTAGGTGAATAAATCTTAATTAAGAGTTTTAATCAATTTCGCTTCAATTATCGACAAAAACTAAAACAGGTGACGTTGCCAGGATAGCTTTTGTAAGAGGCCTCTTAAGGGAAAAAATATTTTCCCGTGTCAACTTATAAATATTAATTAAACAAATTGAGTGCCCAAGTCCACAGCTTAATTGTTTCACAGTTTGTGAACAATGTTTTCCGCCAATTAGCACTTCAGGGCCAAATTTCCTGAGCTCCATACAAAGTAAGGCACGAATTGGTGTCAATGGCTCTGAATGTTGATACGAAATAAAGTTCGTCGCTGTTATAATTAGCACCAACGCTTTTGTACCTAATTATTAAAATGAAGGCTCAGTTTTAATTGTTTGATTCTTTAAAAATGTATTGGAGGATAGAAAAAAAAAATAGAAAAATATATTTATTGTGTTAATTCATGAGTATTTTAAAAATAAAAAGATTTCGTTCCTATGCCTTATACTTTTAATTTTCCATACTAGGCAAATTGTAGGTTACAATAAATGACCCTTTGTTTCTCTCGTAAAGAGAAACATACCAGACTTAGATAGGGGAAGAAACCAGGTTTTGTAGGTTTAGCCAACCCTCCTCAGTGGCCTGGCCCGGCGCATTTTGGTCAACTTTGGACCTTCACATGTATGCACTAGTGTTAGCCAAAGTAAGCGTCAGATGGTCTGGATTCCATCCTAAAAAGCAAGTGTACTAAGTCATCAAAATTGTTAAAATGATGTGATTTTGTCTGAAAAAAAAAACGTATACTATCATTTTATACAAACTTAAATCTAAGGAAACATATATATCGTACTTATGCCACTAATAATTAGTTAGTAGTAGTAAAATAAATATTAAATTTCGTCACCATACAAACACAAAATTCACTAGGTTTGAACTAAAAATCCGGCGTAAGCTGCAATCTTCTGTTGAGCGAACACTGAGGCCACAATACACAAACTGTATCCGGACCGGCCCGGATCAAGCGTCCGGGTTCCGGGAAACAATGAACAAATCCGATCTCGGACGTTGGTTGATGCCTTCCTTAATCTCGCTGACGTCCGGAAAGCCGAACGAACTATTTACGATTGGCTGTAGTTGATGTCATCCGACTTAACAAGCCTGTAGGATGAACAATGTTTCAAATTCACGAAGACTCGCTTGCCACTGAATTTAGCGATTCATGATTACCTTATCTTATAACCCGACTGTGCGGAGCAAAAAGAAGAGTAATGCGGTACAGTGTATGTATGTGACCGAAAATCTCCTAAACTATTTGACCGATTTTAATAAATTATATGATAATTCGTCAAAAACGTGCGAGTGTCATAACTAGGCTATATAAAAATTAGAGTGCGTCATACTAGTCACCAGACTGGTTTTCATTTTGAGGTTAGGTTAGGACAGCTTATTTTGTGCAGGGCCTTTTCGAATGTTCTTCGATCCTGATAGGATGTTTTGTGCAACTACCCCCTTTACACACTCAACTGCTCGAAAGTGCAGGTTTCCTCACAATGCTTTACTATGCCGTAAGAACATCGGGTAATGTACTTTAGTTAGAAAACTCATTAGTACATGGCAAGTGCTGGGGTGTGAATTTGATACCTTATTACCACCATGATTTACGATGACGAATTATGACTGATTTCGAACGAATAAAAAAGAAAGGCGCGAGCTTGAGGATTAGAAAAAAAATCAATGTGTTAAATCAGTAGCGCACCTTACTTGTTTTGGTAGCTACAAGAACACATTATCGCCCGACAATATCCCAACGATACCAGAGTCATAGATAAACATCTATGACTGTCACTATACCCGCAGGGTTAACTTTTTACTGTACCCTCCCTGTGGGTTTTACTACATATGTTTCGCAAATGATTTAAAGCCCAGGGGTTATTATATTGTATCCTTTAGTGTGTATATCATTTCTCATAGCTTTGGTGAAGTGAGTTAAAATGGCGGATGCTAAACTGAACGTTCCTTTCTCAGTAAGCTTGTCAATGGGTACTGAAGCTAAGCAGAGAAAGCAATATAAATATGTTTTGTGTAAGTTTTATGCTGTTCATGCAAGTATTCATCATCTGACAAAGTCGTATTTTGAAAAGTAAATGCAAATTGTAACAAAACGCGTATTTATATAAAACTCAAGTAAGTAGGCCGTCAATCAAATATTTATTATTACTGTATCACCTTATGTATATAGTTGCGATATGAAAAGATTCGTCACTTTTGGACCTTAACAGCATTAAAATAGAGTCGAAAGTAATGAATATTTTCGTTCCGCGACTGTACCTATAGTCATGCAATCAATCATTTTGAATTTTGAACATGGAAGGTAAATTAGCTCTCAGTTATCCGATCTCTAAAAGGTCCGAAGAGCCAGTTGGCCGATATTGGCCTTTCAGTTCATCGTAATAGAACACAAACTATCAGTTTTTCTCAAGGTTTCATACCTTTCTTCATAGATTTTGGAACTGCAGGTAAACTGTTAGGCCGTGGGACCCTTAATAATGAGAGACGCTAGCGAAATAGTTGACGATCGGAACTGACATTCTTTCTCGTGCTATCAAAGGTACCTAACACTAAGTACCAATTTCACCATACTATGTGTAATGTTAATCGACTTTTAGTTCATACATTTTGACAGCTGTTAACACTTCGTCTGTTAAGTGGTTGGTGAGAACCGACATAAATAATCCTTAAAAAGATTGTACGTAGTTAAGGACTTAATCAAAAAACGCTAAGTAACTATTAGATACCGTTTCGTTACGAAAATCAACTATATTAATGTATGACTAATTTTGGTAACGAAGCATTTTTAAGCCATTTCTGATTCCTGCTCATTGTTCTCTATAAGTGACAGTTTTATATGGATGACATAAAGTACCGGGCGGAACGTACTAAATCTAACAATTATGTTCTTTATAGAGAACACCGGGCAGGGCGAGGTTAATTAAATCCTTAACTACGAACAATCTTTTGGAGAACCACCCATAAACAACATTGTCGTACTTACTCTGTACCTACTCTAGACAAGAAACTTAAGTTTAAAAAGTCTTCATTTAAAGAATAAAATCTACAGTTTTCTTTTGCATCGTTCCTGCAATTACAGAATTGTAAAAAAATAATTTATAAAGCAAGATAATTGAAACTTCTACAATACCAGCTTTATAAAAAAATAATAAAAATAAAAATTAATAAACAACTAATAATAATAATATAATTTAAACTAATTTCTAAACATGTAAATGAATATTTTAGGATGAGTTTAGAAATTGTTTTCTGTTAAATTATTAAAACTTTTTAGAACTGTCAAACAGCTGACTGGGTTTAACATTCCAAAATATTAGTTTATTATTAGTTTACATTGGTTTACATCAAATGCATTGTCTTTCAATTTCAAATTTGATTAACATTTGAAAATAATTAGCACCAAAGTTTAGTGTAACGCTAGAAAATTTTACAATGATAGTAACAAATAAATAAATTACTTAAAAATAAATAATAACAAAAATGATAATGCCGCAACTTGAATGAACCCAGATCATCGTAAAAATGTTACAAATTTAAAATTTATAATAAATTGCTTGAAATTAGAATAACTCATATTTTTTTATTAAATTAACACGTCATGTTTAAAATGCCGTAGCGTTTTTAGTGTACATAGAATTTTGATTTTAAAAGTATTATGATGTGAGCAGTTACCAAATTAGTTTACAACGCCTGTCTTTATTTGATCTATTACTAGTTCTATTTTCAGTCCCACCGATGGCACTAGTGGAATTTTGTTCCAGTTTTGTCGTTTTGAAGGATTTTTGAGTACCTTATGTTCCGATATATTTGGCAACTATACATAGTATTATTTAATCATAGGTAGGTGATAAAAACAGTTTTAGTGTGAATAATAACTTTTAACTTTTGATTGTCTTAAGTATGATTAAGTTACTTAAATAAAACACCAGAATTTCGCGAAGCCAACTCATTAAAAACTTAACAATCCCTTTAATATTATTCCAAAGTAATTTTCCGTTTGTTTTCAATTAGCTACAAACGCATTTCATTATCCTCCATTCAGAATATTAAAACCAACCATAATATTAATCTTTACCGAGTAAAATCTCTGTTTAATCCAGCCTCGAGTGTTTGTCAAGTACCAACACTGAAACAATTTTGGGGGCCGTTGCCGAAGAAATTGGACGCCCTTTGTTATCTTCTGCAAATTCAATTTTACGTGTCAAACCAACCCGTCAAGATACATTTTTTATGTTTCCTAGAATTAACAGTGAGGATATATTTTTGGATAAAAGTTAACAAATAGTAGGTATGCTTATGGTTGCCTCGTTGTTTTAGTACATAGACCTTCGGGGCTACGTTGAAAAACGAAGTTCAAAGTTACCTCAGCTCGTTCCCTTTCTCACGATTTAATCACAATGGACGAGTGAAAGGGATGGATCCAGATTCAGATTTAGATTTCATTAGTCAACATAATTTCACATTATAAATTGCACAGCATGTCAAATTATAAGAAATTCGTCGGAATAAATATTATGTTAAAAAACATAATAATGTCATCTTTTATCATTATAGATGATCGATCAGGATCGACATAATAACAAGAAATAGAGAAGACTAATTAAAAAAAAGTAATAATAACAATAAAAGTCAACACAAAAATACATTAAAAGTCATTAATTATTTATATGTCAAGTTCCATACTCACTCTTCTTAAGTATTCAGGATTTGCAGCGCATTTGCAGTCTTAGCGCCGTATTAATAAACTCATCTCAACGTGATTCCCGTCACAAGATCCGTCAAAAATGACAGTTTTCTATGGATTGACGTTTATATTGACGTATTTTGAGACGGGGATCACAGTTGAGATGATTTATTAATTAACGTAATGCATCTTGGCTAAGGGCCCGGACACGTCTTGAGGGGGGCATCTCAGTCAAGATGAATTTATCAATACGGATTGCAGTATTGAAATGCAATGTTTATAAGTAGACCTCAGAGCCCACTTATCATCAGACCTGTGTGTTTGCCTTGAGAATACCGGAAAAATCCGGTTTTCCGACCATTTTATATCCGACTTCATTTACTGAAAGCTATGCTGAAGCTCTTTTATAATACACTAGCGAGCCAACCCGGCTTAGCACGGGTGAAATTTACCTAAAAAATCTTGCATACAAACCACGTCCTGAACTGCGAACACAAAAAAAATAGCTAAATTCGTCGCTGGCTAAAAATTAGCTGTCTCAAGGTGATGCTCCGTCATAGATGCGGCAATTTATTTGTTTATTTATTTAAGTTACAATTATAGGCTTACAGTTGAAACCAAAGCACCTACATAATAATTGATATTGATACACAGAGATGCATATTTTAATTGACATACGTATAAGTAGGTTACGTAAAAACTACGAGCAATATCAAAAATATAGTCTTCAGTCGATTTACGTTCAGAATTATGAAAGTTCGGGATTTCAGAATAATATAATAAACTTACCTTTGACCGTAGAGTACCAAAGTTTCCACGGCTTATAAAAAAAATGAAGCGTACCTAGAAACAAGAAAACAGCGTAAATTAGCAAATGAATAAATGTTAACGAGTTTAATCCAGAGATATAAAAGGTATACCTAAAGAGGTACATCTAAAGTGTTTTGATATAGACAGACCTCTCGCTCCGGCCCCGCATCGCAACATGCCACTCGAGATGAAGCTGCCGTTCGAGATAACTTCCTTCATACGAGTCAACTGCATGTATTTCTTTAGATACGTTCGAGATATGTCTCTTGTTGGAGATATTGTAAATGTATTTTCACGCTAGCTTTTGACATGATTTTTATATTAATCATATGTTAGTACATTGTTAGTTGTACATTGTTTATGAATTTTAATAAAATAATTTTTTTTCGACATGTAGCGAAAATCGACAAAAAGCAGCACTATTCCACTTTGATTTACGCCATATCGTTACCATATTGTGAATGTTATGGTAACTCTTGTTAATTTTACAGTAAAAATCAATATGGTTTCGTAAACAAAATAGGTTGAAACAATGTAGTAAAGGCTCACAGTGCACTTGCCTGTTCAATTGACCAAAGTCAAATTGGGCACATTTTTTTAAGAGTAGGTATACGTTGATTTACGAAAATTAACTATACTGCTATACGATAACCGGTGGTATCTCCGACAAAAGTTCTGTAGCAAGTGCAACCATAAATTACTAACGGGTACAATGAGGATTGAATCTGCTTCAGTTATTTAATTTGACATACTACCTATTGGCGTATGAAGGCAGTTTATGTATGACTAAATGGAAAAGTTACCGTTTCTTAATTTTTACCTTTAACTATGTACTCTTTTTAAAAAATACGCCCAATTACCTAAGTTCCGAGAGATTCGGGGATTAAAGATGAATTAAAGATTGATCAGAGCCTCTAGCCAAGTGTCACACGCACCGTAGCGTTTCTGTTCGTTTCGTTTTTTAACCAATCGCGTCACTAGTAGATCACGTGATACGATAAGTCAGGTGGTCTACCAATGACGCGATTGGACTAGAGACAAAACGAACAGAAACGCTACGGAGCGTGTGGCACTTGGCTGTAGGCTCTGGCACTATAGCCATCAACAGGATGTCTTTTACCCACGTATTGCTCGTATAATTATAATTAGATGAAAAAGTGATTCTGTCTTCTAATTGACATGTTACGCTACGACATTCCATAAAATTTACCAGATGGTTTAGGTTTATTTATTAGGTACAGTCACCACACGGGATTGTTGAGCCACTATACAGGGTGACCTCGAATTGGTAATACAAATTCAAAGTACTACAGAGAGCTTCCCTAAACCAATCGCTTCTACGAGGTCTCACGCTTAATTTTAAAACATAAGTACTTTTTTTTAAGTTTTCTAATTATCCCATTTTTTTTTGCTTAAATTGGTTACCCTGCCATTACCTTTAAAATGAAAGAGGTTTAAAGTATTTCAAATGAACACTTTCCTCTTTGGTTCGTTATCTGACACATCATTTATGATAATAGCGTATCTTGATTAGTAAATTGTCACTTGTCTTGTCAAAGAAAGTAAGAATTTTCGTATTTAATTAAGATAGTAATTAAACAAAATGCCCCGAGCTTATCCTTATACGAATATTCAGCGAATGGATATGTTATCTTTTTATTTTACGTCACGAAGTACCGTACGAACTTAAGCATTGTTTCATGAACGACACCCTGACTGCCCAACTCCTACTCGTGTTCTAATAAACTCCATTGTCCAAAACTTAAGAGATTTTGGACAGTTTACTGTCCCAGTGCACGCTCAAGCTCCGGGCCGGCGGCCGTGGTACTCGCAGACGTTTCGGAGACGAGTTCTCGATTATTTTAGCCACCACCCAGAGGCGAGCTCAAGGGACGCTGCCGCAAGATTCGGAACGAGCCAATGGTTTATTTGGCGATTACTGAATGCTGAAGGAAAGTATCCGTTTAAATTCCAAAGGGTGCAGGATATCATATTAGCCGATTATCCTAGAAGAGTGCAATTTTGTCGTTGGCTGCTGCAAAATCTACACTTGAACATTTTATGGACCGACGAGGCAACATTTACAAGAGTAGGCATGTTCAACGTTCACAATGAACACTGGTGGTCTGATCGTGAAGCAAATCCTCACGTAACTCGCAGGGACTCCTACCAGACACGTTTCTCGGTAAATGTTTGGGCAGGAATACTGAACGACTGTTTGATTGGTCCTCATTTCATTGACGGAAATTTAAATGGACCGAAATATGAAGAATTCCTGAGAAATGTGTTACCGGTATTGCTACGAGAGGTGCCGCAGCAAAATTTGGAGGCTCTGTATTACCAGCAGGATGGGGCACCAGCTCATTTTTCCCTGCGTATGCGAAGCTACTTGGACCAAGAGTTCCCTGGGAGATGGATTGGACGCTGTGGCCCAGTCGCTTGGGCTCCTAGAAGCCCTGATCTCACACCTCTCGACTTCTTTTTGTGGGGCGAAATAAAAAGGAGAGTGTACGCACGGGAAACAGATACTGTGGGTGAACTTCGCCAAAAGATAGTTGAGGCATTTAATAATGTAAAAACCAATGAATTTGTTGACTCCACAGATTGAAAGACAATCATAGGCGACGGGCAGAGTTATGTATCCAAGAAGGCGGGGGTCATTTTGAGCACATTTTAAAAGTTGTTTAAGTTTTACAATTTTGTATTTTGTACTGTACGTTATTCAACAATAAATTATTTTTAATAATTCACTCATTATTCAGTTATTCACTTTATCAGATAATTTATTAGGGTACCTACTTAAAACTAAAGGGTTGGATGGATATCAGCACCTAGTTTATTAATAACATCGAGTGATAGATACAGGAATGGAAATTGAGACACATTTTGTTCCTTGTCGCTTTGGGTGGCAGTGCGTCACGTTGAATGTCCACTGTCATTATCTCCGTCGTTGTTGTGACAGAGTACAAAATGGTGCGAGAATCAATTTCCTTGTCTGTACGACAGATATGCATGACGTCATGTAGGTTAACCACACTTGGGATTTTAAATTATTTTTATTATTTTGTTTTGTTAGAAAATTAACGATAATTAAGGAAAGCTAACTTTAACAACTGAGTTAATGCAATACACTATTAGTGATTAACTGAAACATAATCAAGTATTTTGTATTACCAATTCGAGGTCACCCTGTAGAACCCTCTCACAGAAAGTCGACGGAAAATTTTGACGTAATTTCTTTTGAGTGACTTGACGTTGTCATTATGACAGGGTTCTATGGTGGCTCAACAATCCCGTGTGGTGACTGTACATGATAAAAATTACAGTATAGCATTTCGTTTTCTTTTCTCTTTGATCCGTTGGGATTTCATCCTTTCGGCAACTCATCAGAGTCCTCTTAATATCAAATTCCTTTCTTGGCCAGCACTAAAAGTGTATATTTTAAGCGTTGACCTAAAATGTAATTTCCCGGAGGTCACTAAGTCGCTCTACTGAACGATTCAGCTAATTAAATTCTTTTGAACGCTCTTAAAGAAAAGCCTGAAATTAGATACTTACTCTAAATACCGTTCAGTTGTTTCGAAAGTTGCTCTGTTAGTTATTTTGAAATTTCATTAACCAAGTGAAAAATAAAGACGTTTGTCTGTGTTCATGACTTAGGGCCATATTAATAAACTCATCTCAATTCTGATCCCCGTCACAAGATGTGTCGAAAATGAGAGTTTTCTATGGATTGACGTTCACTTTGACGTATCTTTAAACGGGGATCACAGTTGAGATGAGTTTATTAATACGGTCCTTAGACTTTAATGGACGCTATTCGCTTCGGATTTTTGGACTCAATCGCGTGTAAAAAAGCGTACCTCTATTTCTCGGAAAAGTCACGTTCTTTACGCACAAAAAATTACCATATAAAAAACAGCCGCTTTGAAAAAAATCCGTTTAGCAACCCGTAGAAAAATTCACTTACGGCAAGTCACAGTAATTTTAAAAATGGCGGCGCCAAAAGGGTTCTTTTACCATTCCCTTTGTGACAGTCGCAAATTAACTGCATGCTGGTCACGTCCGTGGATCGAACGCGGACAAATATTTACATAGAAACGTGGCTGGGGTCTTGTAAGCGGCCAGTAACAAGCTACGGCGTGTTTGCATTTGCCTTTTAACGGCTCTTTTTGAAAAAAGAATGTTGCGATTTTATCTTGTATCCGCGTCGAAGTCACGCCAACAGCTTTTCAGTGATAAAGATAAATAGGTAAGTATGTTTACTCTGTTTTACACGTCAAAATTTACTAGTATTTAAGGGCCGTATTAATAAACTCATCTCAATTCTGATCCCCGTCACAAGATGTGTCAAAAATGACAGTTTTTTATGGTCTGACGTTTACTTTGACGTATCTTGAGACGGGGATCAGAGTTGAGACGAGTTTATTAATACGGCCCTAAGAGTTGCATACCTACGTATTCGAAAAACGAAGAATTCATATAACGAGAATTCGTCGTAATTCGTTTTTCCGTCGAACCTTGATTGTGGCGTTGGTTTGGTAAACAGAATATCATTATGAACACTTTGTAATGAAATTAATAACTTGACATTAAAAAAACCTTACCTACGAAGTTTGGGAACCAAAAAGTTTAATATTACTGTGACTAATACGTACTTAGATAGCCGTGCAAGCGTCAATTAACATTGCAAAATGTTCGCCTTAGCATATTAACACTTTTTAAAGAATAATACTGTCATGTTTTAAATTTTCGTAATCTTTCAGTCCTTCTTATCAGTATCGAATATTTTTGTGGCCGATATACGCTCTTTTAAACCTGTTTACTTGCATTAAATTTATTTCTTTTTATTTAATTGGACAAATTGAACACTATCGGCCGCACTCAGAGACGTCAATTAACTTTTAACTTTGATTAAGTTCTGCTGTCACTTTTTTTGCACGCAGCAACT